>JAUMHA010044437.1:0-19670 GCA_032359765.1 Saxidomus gigantea
GTGCACTTCTGGGTGCTGTGGGGCTCGTTTTGGGGAGGCTGCGTTTTTGGTACGTGGCATTCCCTGTTTGATATTTTATTTTTTTTTCTAGTCAACACAAACATTCTGTTGAAATAGTATTATGAATCGGCTGAAATTAGAAGGGTTATGAGAAATCTGAGATGTAGTTATTATGTAAATACATGTTCATGCATATGCAGATTAGACACAGTATGAGACATGCCACTTTTTCCAAACTTAATTTTGAACCCCATTTACTCAACAGTACGTGCTCTTATTCATACTGGTAATAATACTAATTAAAAATAGCAGTTTCAAAATATATTAATACATGGTAACCTACATGAGAAAAACAATCATGAATTGATGAGTAAAACGGTTTAAAAATTCAGTTCTGGAAAAAAAGGGCGTGTCTATAGTGTGTGGTACAATGTATTTGCATATATTTGCATATTTACTAATTTTTTTAATTCTCCTAACTCTTCTAATTTGTATCCGATTTAGAAAATATTGACAGTGTTCGTGTTAACAAGCTCTCATTTTAACAATCAGTTATATGCTGACTTGCGTTCCTTTTAAAGTCCAACTTTTGTCTGGCTTGCATTTTCCTTAATCTTTGTTGAAAACTTGATTGCAACAAAGCAGTGGAAGTTCCTAAACATAAACATTTTGGAAGAACCTGACATTGTTTTACTTTCGCCAACAAGAGACGTCTGATACCTCCTCTTGCTTATCATTCAAATCTGTGTTTATATTTATAGTCCTGCGTACCCGCAATCATGACATCATAATGTTGATTAAGGCTTCTCTCAAGTTTTAAAATGAATTTGCCTTGTCATTCGCGGACTTGATGTATGTACCATTGGGTCGAATACAAGTTCAATTCTTTACTGCCGAATTATCAAGGCAAAACTTCATTTGAAATGTTTAATACCTTTCCACGGACCACCTTTAAAGTCCATACACACAGTGCCCTCTCTGTTTAGATATCCTGTCCACTCTCCGTTCTCCTTATCAACATGCTGCAAGCACAACTTTAGCTTATTATGTTTATACCATTTTTATTAACTTTCACCGAACACATAAGATTTAGATTTAACCGGATTCATATTTAGGAACATTTGGCGATTATCTGTTTGTTCATTCTTTTATCTATAAAACAACACTTTTACTAAGGTGGTACAATGACGTTGATAATTTTTACTAGCTGCAAAATGTACTAGATCTTCATTGTCAGATAGTATTTTATACATATACACATGCTAGCAATTGTGATGTATTTTGTAACATGCCCGAACCCCACATACCTTGATAAAAGAAAGTTCGAACGACATTTTTACTTGCCTTTGAATAACAGTAGTCGAAGACTGTCTCAAATTTTTCAAGCATTTTGACATCTTTGGTCTCCTGGTAAGCCATCAGAAAAGCTATCATACACTCGTTGTGTGTCCACCAAAGTTTCATATTCCATTCAAGTTGGAGCGGACTGAGTTTTAAAACAAAACGAAAAGTCATGTTTATACATCATTGATTTTGAAGCAAAAAACAAAACATGTTCATACATTACAGTCTATGTATTGACTTTGATAGCAAACGAAACACGTTATGTTCATATCGCACGTTATATGAATTCAGTTTATAAGGACTAGGCACGTCATGTTCATACCAAGGTGGTTGTAAACAAGCAAAAAGGTTATGCTAATACATTAGAATATATGAACTGATTTTGAAAACAAATACAATGTAAAATATATATGCCAATGTATGAAATTTGCAGGTATTTTTGTCAGAGACATTCTAGATGAATTTTATGGTGTCCTCACCTGTAGCCATCAACATCTAAGAAGTAAAAGAGGCCGCCATATTTAGAGTCCCATCCATAATCAAACATTCTAATAATGAAGTCTTGAATTGCAGTCTTTTTCAGCTCCTTGTTGTTTTTCTTACGGGCATATTGCAGTAAAAACCATCCGGCTTCAACAGCATGTCCTAAGATAGAATAAAACTGCTTCCATAACTTCTTTAATTGCTCTCGAAATGATTCAGTAAACAGTCAACCTCATAACACTTTAACTTCCTTCGTCTCCAGAAACGATGTGTTTTAATTAAACGTACAGTACATGTATATACATATATATTTTAATACTAATATAATTCATTTTATAATGCAGAATACATACATGTTTATAAATATAACAATATAAATTTCAACTTAATCGATAAACGTGCACTACACAGACGAGTTGTTGTTATAACACTAAAATTTGAGAATATAAATATAAAAAAAAATCGATAAAGAATTTTAACAAATATGCAAAACATGAAATATTTAAATCTTGCCAGGAACAGTCAGCCGTCCTGCAGAACCGGGTAGTTCTTCTCCGGTAGTGCTGACATTTTCCAGAACAATGGTGCCTTCCCTCTGAAATCAGTAAAATGTAAATGACAAGTAAATGAATAACATCCAACCAACCACACAATTAATATATCTAAATGTATCTAAATATAGAAACAATGATTATGCACGATAGTGTTTGAGTTCAGCTTACAATCTGCAAATGTTTACAGCTTTCTGATTATTTATAGGAAGTATGTAAACTTATACATGTTTAGACAGGTCATTTTATTTTAAATTCCAAAAAATGAAACAAATAAATGATGATGTGGATAAACATTAGTAGCTTTATTTTTCTTATCTGTTTTCAATGTTTAAACAATGCTTGCTAATACAGTGACCCCTTATACTCAAACCGTTATTGCATTTTATACATTGTCCCCTGCTCGAGGAAACCGTGTCACATATTTATGAAAAATGCATTTGTTTCATTTTTATAACTATTTCTATATGAAAAGGGGATATAAACTTATATCAAGGCACATATAAGACCAAATATTAATATGAAGACATATTTAAGAAATTAAAGAAACAAGTATGTCGCATGGATCCTTCAAGTAAGAAATAGTCTATGAAATTGCAATACAATTAAAGGTATAGGAGAGTTACCCCTAGTTGTAAAACTTGTTTTAAATTGATGATGAGTAAGATATTTATTGTTCCATTTTTTTCTTTAATCATAAGCAATATATTCTGCTTAGTTTTATATGTTTAGAGATAGTGAAGACCTTTTCAAAAATGTAAAAGTCTACCATACATACATGTACTTTGATAAGGAAGATATAAGACTTTGAAGATGTTGGCGAAGGCAATTTCAGGTACATTAAAGTAAGGAGTAAGTATTTACAAAGATATACTATATGCCTTGCAAATTTCCAGTTACCTGCCTATGCATGAGAACCTGTTTCAAACTCCAATCAGCGACGTCAGCATATTTTTGTGTCATTGCTGAATCCATCGTCTCCATTTGATCCAAAACACAGAGAAGCATCATGGGGACGGCCAGGGAGTTGACGTCAGAGACGCCTGGAAGGGGAGGTAATCCGAATCTCACATCAGTCCAGTCCTCTCTTACCCAGTAAATAATTTTGTCAAACATTGCAACTGCTTCGTCCTGAAAGCAAGATATACTAAACAGTTTTGCTGAATACTTCTTTTTTAAAAAAATCCTCAATACATCACTTCTGAGAAATCCATCTTTTCGCTAAAGAGTATCTAAATAAGTTTAGAATGGTACCTTGTATCTTATGTCTTTCGTGGATCGGAATAATTCGGATATTGCCATTGTGTAGAAACATTCTGAGAAGATCGACCGTTGTATTTTAATTGGCCTACCGTCACGTGTCATACTGAAGCAGCATTTACTCGTTTGCGGGTCCTTAGCATTCTTTTTCAGGAAGTCTGCGCCTAGATGAGAACAAAGACGTCGACATTTTTCTTATTTTCTTGTCTTCTTTTTAAATTAATACATCATTTTTCAATCACCTGGCATCCATGAACATAATTTCACGCAAAGGAAATGGTAATAAAAAGGTACATGTAATATTAAACCGAATGACATACAGTGAACAAAAAAGTTGCAATTTCGTTTAAAGTTTTACGATAATTTAACGCAATAGCTACTCAAAATAGTAATGCCATTTGAGTTTTTTTTCTCTGGCTAAGAAGGGAATATATTAATATATGAAACTTTTTTACTGAATGATATCCTCAGGAAACCTAATATTAACTTCATCAACTGCTTTTTGGAAAACTTCGAAAACATACTTATTTACCCGAATTTAAAGTTATCACAGTCACTCGAGTCCGAGATAAGGCCTAATCATTAATACCCCGGCAGCTGAAAACCAGCCTAACGATCATCATCATAAGACTGTTTATAATCCCGACCGACTCACGGGTCAAACTTTCGGCCGACTCACAGAAGCCACGGGTCAAACTATCGGCCGACTCACGGAAGCCACGGGTCAAACTATTGGCCGACTCACGGAAGCCACGGGTCAAACTATCGGCCGACTCACGGAAGCCACGGGTCAAACTATCGGCCGACTCACAGAAGCCACGGGTCAAACTTTCGGCCGACTCACAGAAGCCACGGGTCAAACTTTCGGCCGACTCACAGAAGCCACGGGTCAAACAATCGGCCGACTCACGGAAGCCACGGGTTAAACTATTGGCCGACTCACGGAAGCCACTGGTCAAACTATCGGCCGACTCACAGAAGCCACGGGTCAAACTATCGGCCGACTCACGGAAGCCACGGGTCAAACTATTGGCCGACTCGCGGAAGCCACGGGTCAAACTATCAGCCGACTCACGGAAGCCACGGGTCAAACTATTGGCCGACTCGCGGAAGCCACGGGTCAAACTACCGACCGACTCACGGAAGCCATGTGTCAAACTGCCAAGGCTCTTCAGTCTAACATCGCTTGCCTTAGTGGCTAAAAGTTTCTCAAACTAAAAAGGAGAGTTCAGAATTCCCCTAGAGCAAAATCAACTTAAAACGATGGTCGCTTAATGATCTTTATACACAATGTATACTAAAGATAGGTCTAAGATACATGTATTTTCTTTATACAACATAGGCGATACAAATATGTAACTACACTTAAAAATGTTCCACAATACCCACAATACATATTTTAATAAAAGACGGAAGATATAATACCTTTAATTGCAGTCTCAAGAATTTCCGGCTTCCTGAACTGTTCCTCTTCGTTGTATAGACGTGCGTACATCCAAACCTATGAAAAGAGCCGAATGTACATGTATACCTATATATCACATGTATGTACATATGTATATTTATCATTTAAGTCCATGTAATATCATCGTTAATGTTTCATACTGATGCTTTCTTGTGTTGTTTTGATATTTTGGCAATTCTGAATGATCTCGGTGTTTCCAATTACATAATATCATACTATATTGGTGGTTTGGTACCATTGACTGTTGATGTTGTTAATTTTAAATTTGTTTTAGTTGATGATGTCATTTCATACGTTATATCGCTCCTAAAATAAAGTTTAGATGATGTAATTTCAATTATGTATATAAACTACCATTTGCTGTCACAGATATCGAAGTCGTTGATTCAATAGTTGCAGACACAAATCTGCACCAGAACACATGTAATCTCCATTCTATTATCAAACGTTTGACATGTAACATCAAAGTTAGTGATTCCTCTCGTATTTGTATGTAATGATTTGAATGCAAAGACTTGTAATTATTGGGAAAATTCTTTACAAATCGTTTAAACATTGTTACAACCAGTCAGATAGGCCACAGCATATCAAAGAAGAAATCTTTACTAGTTTTCAGTAAATACATAAATCCATCTTAAATCCGATTTCACACGCCATGTATAGACATGAACTGAAGAAAACATCAAATAAATCTTTTTTAAAGTCTTGGCTAGACAATGCATTGGATGGATTAGAAAGATGTGCATATGCCACATTACCTGTCGCGCCTGGAGCCAGACATGCTTTGTTTCATCATACACTTTGCCTGATGGGCTAAGACAATTGAAGAATCCCCTAAAATATATAAATATGTGTGAGTTTAATTAAACTGTCGGAAGTCAAATGTAGTTTGATATTGGAAACCACTGTCTTCTCACTCCCATATTTGACTTTAATATTTTGTTAAGACCACAATTAACTGACTTTTCAGCTTGGGAAGATCTACCTTTTCTTGGAAGGAACCCTTACACTTCTTCGCTTTGTTTTGTGCTTTTAATCCGTTTTTTCATGCTTGTTTTCTTATTCATTTTGCATTTTACTCGCTGCATTTAGCACAATCTTATAGAGTTGTTGTGACGTGTACCTCTTGTACCTTATGACTATGCTCTGCAACTTTGTGTTATAGCCACTCGTATTGGTTCCGGTGCTTTTGAAAAGGATTTTTTTCTGTCTGTTAGTGTTTCCACAGTCAATATTCTATGTCAGAAAAATTAATCTTAATCTATTTCTTTTACTAAAACAAAAACAAGATATGAACGAGCACTTTGCATTGGCGTATGGCATAACATCTACTTCACTGATATACTTCTATAAACGGTAAATTCTGAGGAGGTGTCAGTTACGCAATATTTACTATTTATTATGCCCCCTTCGAAGATGCGGGGGTATATTGTTTTGCACATGTCGGTCGGTCAGTCCGCATATAGGTCGGTCGGTAGAGAATGGATTCCGGACGATAACTTAAGGACGCTTCGGCCTACAATCCTCAAGTATGCGGTGCATGTTATTGACGTACGGTTAAAGAAACTAAAACTTACTGCATTTAAATAAACAACAACAGTATTACATGCCTGAAATGTTCTTACCCATAATCCTTATCGTGTGAATTCTTCAACCAGAAATTAACTGTTCTTTCTAAGTCGTCGCTTATCACATTGTAGAACTCTTTCAGTCTCGATTCAGCCATTTTTTCCTAGTTGAAGAGAAAAAATTGACGGTACATTGTTGTAATCAATTAGCATAAGTTTAACCTAAATTGACGGAGTTGTGAAAGTTATATCTTGTTATACTTTGTGTGCCAGCATATTATTTATTTTTTCAGTTTTGTAAAATAAAAAAATAAAAATGTTCAGAAAAAGAGTGTATCCACAGAACATTATGTGGTAAGGTTTGGTATACGTTTTAAGAGTTTAACATTGTAATGATTCAAGCGAACACATTTTTGAATAATCTCAAATAGATAAAATACTAACCGTAAATAAGCGATTTTATTCTAAGGCACGCCTATACTTCCCCTGTGACCTTGAAATGATACTTGCATATATTAGACCGACTTGAAAGATAATCATGTTAGTGTTCTTACTTGAAAGTTACAGTAATTTTATCAAATGACCTAGATTTGAAGTAAGACAGACAATGTTTACATTATCTTTAGATTCCGCTTTAAACCAAAATTGGTAGCGGTCTGTATTCTATTCAAAATGTTTTTTTATCTTTCAAAATAAGACAATTTGTAATTGCAATTTACAGTAAATCGCTTAAAACAGATCAACAAGACCAACCCGCAATGCAAAACCCGATTGATATACATTTACCATACTGTTCACTAATTATAGCACATTAAGGTAAATTGTCCAAAACAAAATGGACACCAGTGAAAAAATTATGCTTTCACTAAAATGTAGTCTGGTTGTCTTTTAACATAACAACACATAACCAAACTACTGTTATATAAGCTTTTAGAACATGTATTAGAGTGTTTTGTTGCAAATATTGTTTAAAAATGTCATTTCAGTTCTTGGGTTACTTACATGAAACTATCCAATTTTTGTGCAAGTTTCCGGACAAAGTCAAATGATGAATTTCGTCAAACTGGCACTTATTTACTACTTCAATGTCTCCCCTAGATGCCCGACCATATAAATACTTGATCAATTCTTTCAATCGTACACATCAACAGTTTATAACGCATCACTAAATTGTGAAGTCCACATGCTTGAGCATAATATTATGGTTTAAGGTAGAGCACTATTGTCTTAAGTGGGTGGAGTGCATGATTTTTTTCAATTTTTATTTCTTCCTTTAATATAAACTGTGTTTCTTTTAGTCGGGGTGTCATAATATTGTAGTATACTGACACTAATAATTTATGTAAAGAGATCTATAAATTAGTGAATAATTATGAAGAACGGATACACTTTGAAACAGATATTCTTGCTAGTTGACGAACAAAGACTCTGTGACAGATTCAGTGGAAATAAAGAAACTAAAACACAGTTTATACCATTATCAACATACTCTTCTTGTAAAAATATTTTTACAAAGTCGTATCAAATACTACAAGAATCTCTTATTGTCTTTATAGATATTGTTCAAGTTATGTTTTGGAGACAGAAAAATGAAACAAAAGTATATTGATAAAGGTGTTAACTATGTTTTAGTTTCTTTATTTCCACTGAATGTGTCACGTTTAAAAATCACGTATAGCAGTTAAGCAAAACGTCATTTGGAACCCCCTCCCCCACCCCAATTTTATTTAGTCTAGCCTTGGACGCATTTAGGGCTTTGACTACACATTCAGGAACTGGTTCCAAGGATCCAACACCCTGTGATTGAAGGTTCACTGCTTCAATGTTTTTCTTGCCGCTTTTTATATAATTTGAGTGAATTGCCTCTGGTATAATGGAGTTAGAGAATTTGAATTAGTAATTGTTTTTTTTTTCAATCATGTCTAAACAATTAGATGATCGTGTAATACCTGTTCCATGAATTCTCGTTCAACTTTTGCCGATTTTTAATCATTTTTGGTGCTAATTTCAATCATTATAGTTTCTTCTTTTTTTTTTTTTTTTTTTTTACATGGTCTCCTTTTTGAGAAATAAAACTCTTTCCGTCGCTTTTTATCAGGTGACTGTCACGTGACTGTACAAAATGGCCGCTAGTTTTCGACTCTCTTTCGAAAAGTAAACATTAAATTCCAAGAGGTGAATAAACTTTTATCTATTAGTTATGGAACGATGATTTCATTTTGAAAAAGCTTTTTTGGATACAGGGTACTCAGCGAAATGCCAGAAAAATGTCTGAAGTTAATGGATAATCTTTTGTTCGTTAGTGCGAATTATTCTAAGTGTTTTCGTCACACTGTGCAGTTTCGTCTAATTGAAAGTATGTAAGTGTTTTCGTCTACCTTAATTTTAGTAGCCCAATATATCAATGGAGTTATTAGGTGTGAAAGGATGTTCAACAACTTGTCAGTTAAAATGTTTGGTAATTTAAACAGATAAATATACCACAATTAGAGTTAGTTCTGGCTTCCATTGGTCTTTTTATTGTGTCAGTTGACCATATTTATAATGAGAAATAGGAAAAATAGCGTCAAAGACCTTGGGCTAAATTAGAGTAGGCATCATCTGTATGGTCGCCACACACCCAGGTTAATATTCACAAGCTGGAGATGATCAAGCGACACAATCAGGTGTGTAAAAAATGATTACTCTAGAGATACCAGTGTGACAGACCTGCAGAACACCCTCGGCTGGACTGGAGCACCCTTGAGAACAGGCGTCGATTTGTTTATGTTCTACAAAATATACAACAATCTTGTAGCAATCTCGCTTTCCAGTTACCTAGAAGTCCCAAACAGGTTAAGATGACATATGCAGCTCCTTAGTCTCCGCCAAACCCATGCAAACTCGGACTTTGGCTTTCCCCCCCCATACCACGTATAGTGCTGTGGAATAGGTTACCCACACAAATTGCGATCCTGCCTGATCTTGATTCATTCAAGTAGGCAGTGGCCCAACTTAGTGTAACGAGCGGAGGGCCTAAGACGCAGCAGATCCATTCAGTGAAAAGTATACTCAACCCTGAATGGGTCTCTGTGCCTTATATATTACTACCCTAATCCCCATCACATGTACATGGGTTTTAAATTTGCATATTATCATCACATGCGACCGAACGTTTTCACTACGTTCACCGATCGTTACATTAGTTATTAATCGTACAACATCTTGCAGTTATCTTATTTCATCTTTTATTAACATCTGGCGTGCACCCTGCCCATAATACTCGTGAGAGGTGTGAGGCAGTATGACAAGATAGAAATAGATACTAGATAGATAGAAAGTCATTCACTTTTTGCAATATAGTTATGTTTTTTTATTCTATACTTAATTTTATATACAACATTATTTAAATGAAACAAAACAAGAAACACGCATCGTGCAACTATAATTAACTTAGAAGAAAATACTTTAGATTTACCACAAATATTCAGTTAGACGAAACTGCAGTGTGACTAAAACACTTAATACCCATTTGAGTGCCCAACGAGTTATTTGATGGCGATATCTCTAGGTACAGGCTGCAGTGAGACATAGAAGGCAAACAACACTGAAATGTCAACCTGTAAAACTCGTTTGCCTTCGAAGTGGAAATTGTGAGACCTTTTAAGACCAAATTTGTCCAAAATAACGCCTTAACAGAGTACTCTGTTGACAAGAATAGGGATACCGCCTCTGTGGTCAAGTGGTTAGAGTCTCAACTGTAAACTCTCATAGAATAATGATAGATTGAGTGCCATGGGTGAGATAGTTTGCATTTCTTATGGAGGATAGGAGTCTTAATACTGTACTGGTTCTATCCAGGAACTAGTTACTATTGTTAGGTAAACTGTCTGCCTGTTAAAATGACTAAAGTTGGAATGGGTGTTAAACAACAACAACAACAACAACAACAATTGGATGATTGTATGTATATAATGGAAAGAGGTGAATGTGGTGTGTTTCCAGTCTACTAAGTCTCGACCAACCTTAACTTTTAAGTTTTTACTGCTGACCTCAAACTTTTTTATATGAAAATAATGAAAAGACCAATTATAAAGTGGTACATTGTATAAGAGCCCAAACTGCAAATGAAATAAACTGCTGACCTACCACCCCTAATTCTTTTGCAAAGAGACTGATAATACCCATATTTTCTCTTTTCGCCATAATATTAAATACATACATGTATAATTTTCATTCATGAAATTATGAGAAGGTTAATGGATTGATTGAAACATTATTATTTAAGATGATGTGTTTTGTATTAAAAAAATGGTCTCACCTTAAATATAAAGGCCACAGTGCATGATTGTATTTTAAATTTAATTAAACTTTTTTCTGTATTGATTTAAAACCCTTAGCGGGGACATCCCTGTCCTATGGACACATTTCTAGTATATGGCTGTGCCAATAAGAGGAGATTTATGGCCCTTGAATTAGTGAAAAAGGTACTGTTGAACTTTAGTTACACACTGCTAAAAATGTGTTTTAATTGTTATTCATGAAACCTTAGCAGTATTATTATCAAAGCTAATCTAGATGTAAAGTTATGTTCAAACTGATAGCCCTTTACTGTGTTAGATTTGTATACATGTACAGACAATGGTAGATAAATGGGGGCATCTGTGTAGTGTCATGTACATGTAGATGCATCAGACTCACCACCAGACATGTATGGCAAATTTTTAAAGTTGGACTGGCACATTTTGGAGGTGCCTGCATGACCAGGTGTGTGGCAGCTAGTACATTTTCAAAAAATTAAATTAAAGTATGATGAATGATAAAAGATTTCAGTCTGGCATGTCTTCTGTGAGTGAGTCCTGCAACTGATTTTATTTTGCCTGACCAGATGTCAGGCACGCATTTGAGTCATTTCAAGCTATTGGCTTGAAGACTGCACATTCTGTTTCTTAAAATATTTGAGCAGAGTGTCATAGGGAACAAAACTACATGTTTATTTAATTTTGACTTCCTTGAAAGGCTTAGGCCCACATGTATATGGTAGCATGAAATTGATATTGCATAGGGAGTGTTTGGCAGTTACTATGAATTCATTCAGAAAATTGACAGGAAGAGGCATTTAAGTTGTTACCAGAAAACTGGAAATTTTGCTTTTGAAAAAGATACTCAAAATTATTTTCCTGTTGATTTTTTTTATCATGCACTTGTACTAATTAACACTGCATGGACCGTTTTCTTTGAAACCACTTAATTTGAAACCACTTAATTTGAAACCACTTAAAAGATGATCGCTACAGTTTCACCATTTTTTTATCAAGTCATGAGAAATTTATGAAGTTTGGTTTGTTGTTAGGGTAATACCTGGTATTAGTCTGAATATAAAATAAAAAAGGTTAGTCACCAGCCTTATTTATAAGTAATGGACACTTTATGAAGTGTATCCCTGAAAGCAGTGAAAATGACCCCTATGTTATGTTTACTTGCGGTATTATTTAAAAAGCAAATATTTCCCAGTACATGTGTAAATGTTTTCTATTATTCAGTGGATTAATCAATATTGATATTATATGGATTTCTGTGTTCATTCCTTTTTTAAGTCAATTTAAAAAAGGGAAATGATGGAGTGGGTATTTATTGGGCCGGGGGGGTGTGGGGTTGCGTTTTTACAAGAGTATACGGTACATGAATACTGGTATCTAAATAACAGCAAGATTTATTTAAAAGACTACCACTACATGTACATTGGGCACTTGCAGGGATCAAACCCCGGACCCTATAATTCTGAGGTAAAAGAGCTGCCTGGTGACTGTCCCAGGTAGTCCCCCAGAATGAAAGTTAATCAACTTTCACACTTTCAAACTTTAAACTGTTAATGTCATATGCTATAAAAATCAATAGTAATAAATTACATGTATTCAAAATCTGTTTTTGCACTTAATCTAAATGTAGGTACATTTTGTAAAATGTTTTATCAGTTAATCTGTGATTTGCTGTATCGCTTTATTTTCTCACCAATTATATCCAGTCAGGTGTGCAATTGAAGAAACTACTGTACAACACATAATATTTGTTTATTGTTTTAATTATTTTGTATTTTTATGTCTATACAAAGGACGATGTCTGTTTAATGTATTTTCTCCAGCTGTTATCATCTCCACTTTAAAGGGGCACTCCCTACATCTAGCAGATTATATACTCCAAAATGCATGTGTTCAATAGACGTAAAATGATAAATAAATACAAATTTAAAGAACAACATACTGCGGAAAATGCTACAGTTTAGCACATTCAACTTAGAGGCCTTTGTAATAAATACAAAATGGAGCTTTCCACCCTTTAGTTGTACAACAACAACTTTAGTCTTTGCTTAGGTTATTGAACATCTTACGGTACCGTTACATATTTTAAAAGTAAATTTTACTGATGATGACTGGAATGCATTGCTTTAACCTTTACATTAATTAACAATACTTGCAAATATTCTTTTATTTATGCTTTTGAAGATAATTTTAGGAAGTGCCCCTTTAAGTGGCAGTGAGGCCAGCCAATTGTGACAAAATTTCCCTGTACGCATCCGCAAACTGGATATAAGGCTGAAATCATTCAGTTAGCAAAATTAGTTTCTCGCAATCAGTGTATAATTAACAGTACTAGTACACTGTAATTCAAGATAAATAATAAGCACGTTGGCGTAATTTACGTCTTCATTTCAGAAATTGTTTTTTTGCAAAGAAAGTGTAATAATTATAAGCTGTCCATTAGGTAGTGATATAGATGGTGGAAAATTTACAGATCTTAAATTCAAGTGAACGGCTTTTTACCGTAAGTAAAAGTTATATAAATGTGTAAGATTTAGTATTAATACCTCTTACTTACATGTATAAACAGATGCAAGATACAATGTATTTGTTATGAGGGTTTTGTTAGTAGGTGTTTTATTCTTTAAGTGTTCTTATGTTAATAGGTGCTTAATATTCTGTAAGTGTACAAATATTTCAATATGTACTTGAGGTCACATGATCACACACTGCTGTAATTTTCTTCATACGATCATATGTACTTAAATGTGTATAATATTTTTTGTTTTAGGAGGTGAAATTGATATTTGTGTGAAGAAAGTTATTGTGACATCATTTATTTGTGACACCATCAGTCTGTGACAGCATCAGTCTGTGATGTGCTGTTGGGTTATAATGATGTAATCAAATTAAAATCGGCTTAAAAAACACACCAGAGAAATGGCAGGCAAACTGGAACCTACAGTTCAGTCAGAAGATTCTATACAAGTGGGGTTAGGAAAACTGTCAATACCAAAACAGTCTGAAGGTAAACATGTTTTCAGCGCTATTATTTGAAGAACTTCTATACGCTGTTTGACAGGTTTAGATATCTTTTTGGTGGTTGCGAAAAGAAGAAAAAGAAATGTGTCTGTCGAGTGTGTAACAAAATATGTCGGCTGTGCAAGGGATATGCCTAAAGGGGAGCGGTGGTGTAGAGGTAAAGGTGTCTGCCGCTCATCCTGGAGGTTGCATGCTTGAGTCCCACTGCTGTCACAACTGTATCTCCTCATATGACACCAGTACTGGTTTTTCTAGGAAGCGGACTTGAGAGTGACTCCATAAGCTTTAAGCTTTCTTCACAATCGAGCTAAAATATTTTAGTATAAACTTAACTAAGGGAATTATACATGATATAACTTTATATGATTATGTTGTTTACATGCAAAACCCTTGGCAAAATACTATTAGATGTATTTGATGTGCTGTGTTCGAGAGTGCTAAGGGATTTAATTACTTATTTTACGTTTACAGATAGCGCAGATCTGGTCCAGAACATAGCAAACCTGTCCCCTTCTACACAACTAAATCTAGGGGTTCTTCTCCGGAGCATTTCAAGTGGAGAAGGTATAAGTGCACACTTGTTTGTTATAGCTTTGAAGAAAATTTAGTAATGGAAAATGAAACTCTTAAAAAGTACTAGTAAGAATTATTACTACAGAATTCTAACCAATATATAAAACTTTAATTTAATTTGATTCAATGTTGAGTTTGTATATCACTCTGTAAATACACATTAACACTGAGAAATTTTAGTTCTGATTGAAAAAATGATCCCCTGACATCAAAAATAAAATGTTAGAGTAATAAAAATTATTATTAAGGCGTGGCACTTGCTTTGTATTAAATATTCATTGCTAGGATACAAACTATAAGTTGTACTTGTGACTTTATGCGGGTTAATCAATTGGGAACTAATAACATGTTTTTCCAAAATATTATAACATTTCATAAACTTTATGATTCTTAAGGGTATATTTTACCATGATTTTGAAAGCATTTATTTACCAAATTAATGAATATGCTATTACTGTTTTAGTCTAGGATTATGTACTTTTCTGAAATGTTAGGGTAAGTAAAGTTTAACCACTTGGTCTATGTAACACAAGAAATATATCACTCAATTTGTTGAAATATTTTCTTCAGCGTTCATAGATACAGATGCAGAAGGTCGGGCTCAGATAGAATATAAAGCAGCCAAGTAAGTGACAGATCGTTTATCCTTAGGTTATTAGGTCAAGGTCACTGTTACTAAACAGATATTAATTTTTTCAGTTTTTAAATTGCTTAAGCCAAAAATTATGTTTGGGGTCAAGGTCACTGTTTCTAAAACAGATTTAAAAAGCTCCTGTGAGAAAAATGGCAGTTTCTTTAAGATAATAGAGATCTAGTTTGAACAGTGTTTAGGTAAAAAGTCCATCTCTTTAAATGACGCTTGAAAAGGGCATAAAACTGATACAACAAGTTAACAACAACAACAACAACAGAACTGTCTTCTGTATGCTTTGTGCAGAAGAGTACATTGTTAGAGTATTTAAATTTAAATATTTCAGAAAAATATATTGGGATGCGTCAAATGCAAATATTATAGCTCAACCCAAATCTGATGTAGACATTCAGAACAAGGTGGATGCCTGCTTGGAGCTGATTGGTTACTTAAAATCAGATAAACCTCCTTCTGGGGTGGTGCTTGATAAAACAAAAGTGAGTTGTAAAATTTACTGAATAAATGATTGTGCACATTGAAAAACCCGCATTTTATAGTTTCCCGAACTGGTTGATATTTAGCGGTACACAGTTTTCCATCATTCATTAAGCCAATCAGAGAGGCAGTATTTCTATTATATGTTTGATCTTTTATTAGGTCTTTTTCCCCCCATAAATATGTATAGCGGATCCAGCAGCTGTCATAAAACAATCTTTGATTACGAGACTTGACACTATTATTACATGAAGCAGTTTTTGATGTAATATTCGAAAGCTGTGTGTTAGCTGAACGCTTAGGGCAAATTTTGAATTTATACTTAATTATTCTCGATTGCGAAACAAGTCCTTACAACTTAAACTAATTGCTCTTGAGATTCTTACATGTACCTGATGGAATTAACCTAGAAGAGAGAGAGAGGCAATGTGGAAATATCTGTATCTTGTCTAAGGACACTATTGCCATGGCACTTTTGGGGATGGGACCCAGGACCCTCGGGTACAGAGGCAAGTGCACTACCACTGTGCCAGATTGGCAGATCACTATTGAATGTCAAAAGTTTGTAATAGCAGAGCATTAAAGCTTTGTTACAGACGGCTTTTACTTTTCTTTATTTTCAATATTTTATTTTATTGCACATGTCAGATGCCACTGGTTTTTTTTTCCGCAGGTCTCTCTATCACCTACCAAAGAATACAGAGTCGGTCATGAGTTCGAGAAGACGAAGAAGATCCTGGGAAGTGGCAATGCTGCTGGCGACATTGTGGTGGTCAAAGATAAAAAGACTGGCCAGGAACATGCTTATAAAACAGTAAAAATATTTTGTTTTCAACATGGTTCATAGATAGATACTTTAGAAATATGATACATTCATGAATGCTTTTTTAATGAATTTCAAGTAATAAGCTCTCCTTTGCAGGATAGTACAAAAAAATGTGATTGCAACGTTGAGTTTTAACTTACATGTATTTGATAATTTAATGATTATGATTTTGTTTACCTTTCATGTTAATTAGCCTCGGACATAATTTTGCGTTATTTGACATTGTTCATGTTCAGTATACTTCTGTGAAAAAAGATGCCACTTGAATTATGCCAGGTGGTCATAAGGTGGAAAGAGTATTTCTAAGTTATAGAACATCTCTGTTTTGGAATAATGTTTCTTGCAATTCCATATTGTATTGGCATTTCGGGCGATTTTACCATGCCAGAAAAATTGGTCCGACACCCAGCCTGTGCCCGATGACACTTGGTAATTGTTTGTGACATTGTGATGTCACTTCTCAAAACACAACATCTAAATATGATTTATATGATAATGCATAATTTTGATAAGTTGCATTTAGGAATCTACTTATGTGCAAGATGGTATGCAAGATAAAGTTTTATCATAAGACATTTGGTTCAGATGCTAATGTCCGTCACCTCGTGTAACTGTTATGCAGGAACTTGGCAGAGCCTCATTCTGGCCAAAACAGTTACCCTCGGTGAAGGGTATTTCGATGTCAACTGCGTACTAATGACAGAAACTCTTACTTTTCTTTTTGCAGATGATGATCTCATACTTTCGTAAAGAGGAGATAAGGTGTTGGGTTGATATGTCCGACTCTGGTTATGTCCCTTCTCTCTACCTCTTCAAGATTGAAAACAACAAAGTGTGTATACACATGGAAATATTAAAAAATGGTAATCTCAGTAATCTGGTACAGAAAACTGCATTTATAACGAACTCCTTGGGACCATTTAAATGTGTCGTCATATCCGTAGTTTGTTATATACGTAATAAAAATTGGGCAGAGAAAATGTTCCTTTTATCTGGATTTTCGCTATAACTGAAGTCATTATATATGGAGTTTACTGTATGGCTGAAACTTTGCGAAGAGCTTTTTCATATTCAGTAAATTGTATTGTAAAGAAATCCATTATTTGCTAACTCATCCTCATTGTTTAGATACAGCCGAGTAAAGCATGCTTTAAAGAACAAAGAACTTTAGGCATACCGGTAATTCAAATTCACTGAAATTCAGTAATCGCAAACTTATTAAGTGTGTTTGATATTTAATTTATTAAATGAATTCAGTTTCTGCTGAAGCTACATCAGTTGCTCATAGAAACCTAAAAACTGCCAGATACTGAGTTATGCCTCTCTGACGGGGATATTATCTGACAGTTTGGCACTAGTTAGTTTAGTTGCTTAAATTTTCTGTTAATACATACGTATGAGTATGGACCAAGGTGTCAGATTGTCCTAAAAATAAAGCAAACCATATGTTTGAGAAGAATTTCATTTGCTACGCTGATATACCAAACATCCACTTGGATTTCAGCAAAGACATTACGCAGTATTATAGATGATCACATGAAAGATTTCTACCAGAATGAGGTCACTATGTCATTAGTGAAGCCGTTTTCACTTTACGTCCTAGACGGGGCACTTGAAGCCGTTACACAGATGCATGAACGAGGTTGGACTCATAATGACTTACACGGTAGGTGATAAGAAACTCCTGGCAACTTAATAGACATAGTGAGCTGAGGTTCCTGTAGACATGTTAAAGCCCTATGCACGTGGTGACTCAAACCACCAAGAAGGTGGCTGCATATCAATGCGATAAACATAGTTTCAACACTTACATTATTTATATTACATTTTTATATTACATTTTTGATACAAAGATTTTAATGCCTGCTATATGACCTTGGATGTTGATGTGCCATAAAATACCATTCCTTCCTTCTGTTGTTTTGAAGCAGTTGTAAGTGTAAAATGCTTACCCAATTTCTTGAAACTACATTTCAGGGATTGATCGCAAAACTGTAGTAAGTCCATTATTTCATTTAAGTTACAACAGTGCCGTCAACCCTCTATTTGTGCTAGCTTAACACAGTCTTTCTTTGTTTTGCCATTCAGGTGGAAATGTTATGGTACAGAAAACTGCACCGGACAAATTGGGTGTCAAAGTACTGGACTTTGGTCTGGCCAAGACCATTGAGGATCAGGACGGGCTAAATTACCGGGGATTTAAGGCGGATATATCCGAGGTGCTGAGACTGTTCAGCGGCTTGTACATAGGACAGGAGTTTGACAATGCATGGGATCTACAGCATAACTGGAAAAGTAAATTGAAAGAGGCAAGTAACAGTTGCTAGTGATTGATGATTATTATCAATATATCATCAAAAAACAAAGTCAGGTCAAAGGTCATATAAAAAGATTTTCCTTTCATTTAATTGACACTGTAGCATAATGAAGTATGAGACATTCTGGAAGCTGATGGCAGTCTCCTAGGAGACCTTGATAACTGTTTTTCTGGTTCCCAGCAACTGAGAGCATTATAAGCTGTTGATTTTTGGACTGAGAACCTGGTTCCCAGCTCAGACAGTTTTTGGTAGTTTGATAATACATGTAGACAGTTTCTTTAAGGTTAATAGATGGGTGGGTGGTTGGGCGGACGAATGGATGGACAATTGGACATTTGGATGTAATATTGCTACCAGTAATACCGCAGAAAAAATAACGGAGGAGATGCGCAAAATCTTTTATCAGCTATGTTAACATAGTCACTTTAAATCTTTGCAGATGACAGATATGATGCAGATGAATGTTGATGACAGAAAGGAACTATTTTGTTTAATGGATGCTGCCATGAAAGTAGTCCATCCAGAAGATATGCAAGGATACAGAAATCTAGTGAAAAACAAACTTGATAATGGTGAATGTTGTTTTAGGACTTCAGATTGGACTGTATTTGTTCATATTTTACACAACTTTGGTTTAACTAACTTTTGTCAGTAATGATAGATATTACGAAATAATGATAATGATGATAATAATTGTTTACTCTATGTTTTTCGGAGGTGTATCGTATTATCACTGAAATTATCAAAATCTGTTACCCGGATTAATGTCAGTTCATTAAAGTATACTGAGCTCAAAGAAATGCTGGAAACCATGTGATGGATGATGTCATTAAAATG
>JAUMHA010044548.1:0-19669 GCA_032359765.1 Saxidomus gigantea
TTATATATAGTAAGAATCTTCTTATATGTGTTGGCATTGTCTTTATATAACGTGCATTCAATATTGAGTGTTACAAATACCAATATATGCAGTAGCTTTGTTATTGTGTGTAGTAGATAAAACGTTGTACGTGGTGCTTTTTACTTTATATGATGTGCAATATGAAATATATGTGGTAGTGACTGAGTCCATTATGTATGGTGATTTTATCCTTATATGCAGTGCAAATAATATTATTTATTGTACTTATATATTGTATTTTATATACGCGGTGGATCTTGCATTATATGCTGTGCTTCCAGCATTATACAGGGGCGTAGCTGGACAAATATAGTTTGAAGGCACAGAGTGTCTGTGTGGGAGAGGGGGATGCTCAATTACAAAAAAAAAATGAAATTCCATATCTAATGAAAAATGAATCCAATATAGAGTGCACCGATTTCATAATAATTCCACAATGTAGGAAAATGTTATTTTGAAACGTTTAGACGTTACACTAAATTGATGCGCAATTTAGCAAGTAATTACCTCTAGTACAAAAATTAACTAAGATGGACATTTTTCTCCACAAAAAACTGTTTTACCGAAAATTATTTTCAAAGAATAATCAAATTGTTAAAATCTATAAAAATCGGAAGACACAAAACAACTTTTATAAACGGGCAAATACATCAAGAAAAAAGAGTGAATAAAGTTTTTAAAGTCAAAAAAGTAGGATCAACATAAGAAATGTGTTCTGTGTGTATACGCCAATGGCTAAAAACTTTATTTGGGTCAAAGATTTGGTGATAACTTAGCAATTCAGTGACAATATATACCTTAGCGCACTAGCTGGTTGAAATAGTACGATTAGTAAATTTTTCTTCCTTTTTGGTGCTACTCAATAAACTTGAATACAGTAAAATACAGCCGATGTTATTTTGGCTAAATTTCTTACACTTGGCGGCAACAACTCCGAGCGATCTAGTTTTTTTATCAATCTTGACCGAGATATTAGCAAGTAAAATTGTGATCTAAGCTGGTGACAACCGTGTAAAATATTCGAGTAAAAGAGTGGACAAAATTAAGCGGATTCCACCCAGTCGATGCTCTAGTTTATTTATTTCATTTGGCTTTCAATTGTATATATTGGAGTTAACCTGCGGCTAAATTACAAAATGCAACTTACGAGATTATGTATTTTAAGTGTTTGTCAAAATACCACTCATGGTTTACAAACTTGCATAAACTATACGCCTTTTACCTGATTGAACATTGATGCAATGTACTCCAAAAATAGACTGATAAAAGTTTCAGGGGAATTTTATGCAATATTCGGTTTAACTTCCTTGAACCTATTTTCTGAACTTCGTTAATGATCTGGTTTCAGGTATATAAATTTTGCCTCAGACTACCCTTCTTTCAAAATATATTTTCGTCAGCCGTCGGATCTAGGAAGAAGTAAATTAATATTTTGCGTTACAAGGGTGTCCTAATTGTATTCATGCCTGCTTCTTCTTAAACAAAAAAGTTTAATTTTTTTCTCAATGTTTTGTTGATCAAAATTTAATGTACATTTGCTTATAGGATATATTTTAGTCTCTACTACGAATATGTTATAGGTGATCTACGCATTTTCTTTAACATGCGTAATGACAAAATGCGTGTTAACAGTTAAAACGTGCACTACAATTTCAGTTTTAGGCTCAATAAACACTTCAAGTGGTCCGCTTTCGAATTAATTTTCCATTTTATGTATTCACGGTTAGGTACGCTTTATTATAAAATGAAATGTTTATATACTTGGCACTATTCATAGGTCTTGGATGTAAAGATCTGGCATTCAAGACGTGATGATACTTTATTAATTCTCTATAACTTGAAATAACACTTTTATTTGTTGCCGTTATCTGCGTAAGATATGTAAATTTTAGCCATATTTTGTTCCTGTCAAATGTTTTGATTAATGATGGATCGATCAGCATGATCATTCCCAGGCAGAGATTAAACTGTGCAGATTGTGCTATTTTAGGACGGTGGTGTAGGCCGGAAAGTACGCCGTATGCAAATTTCAAGAAATTTATACATAATAATAATAAATTCTTTATTTCATGAAGGTAAACACATTAAGTGAAAGTGCATACATTACATTACACTTATTTACCAATGTGGCCTTCATATCCGGATTAATAATGATAACCACATTCGTCTACAATGTGGCAAATGTTTTTATTTGCAACTGCATGATATTATATTAATAAGATATCCTGGTACGCACATTTGAATTTTATTCGCTCGGTTAATTCCTTTCAGTCAAAAGGTTCTCGCTAACTTATAGTTTGTGAAGTACACAGAGAACATCATACTTGCATGATTCACCGAGGTTCTTTTTCAAATGAATGACTATTGACAAACATTTTCAATTTCATGTAGGTTGAATCGCGTCTTCATGCATGTTTTTGGTTAATTTTAGAGAAAAAAAATGTTTTTGGTTTGATAACGAAGATATCATCCGTAGCTGAATGAGTGGCTTTTGTACAGCCAGTCAAGATTTAATCAACTTGGAGGCAAATATTCAATTCAATTCAGTTATTTAAACTAGACTCAAAGTTGGCAGACTGAAATTCATCGATGCATGCATACGGAAGAACATGGTTCAACACGACTTTTAAATACACTTTTAAGAATGCGTTTGTTATCGACTTAGGGCCCCTAAGATGTTTCCACTTTAAACGTTGGACCCATTTCACATCCTGCGTCACAATTCTCACGAGACCTTTTTTGGGTTTTGCTGAAAACGTCTCAAAAGCTCTTTGGAAAGATTCAGCCTACTCAATTGTTTGTATGGCATTATCATTCACAGAACCTATCTTGCCAAAAGTTTTTTCATGTGAAAGACATCAGAAAAAGATGGAGGGACTATAGTATTAGCAATATGCTATTCTATAATTCATTACCATATGAATTCAGCAGCCCATTTCTTTACAGCTGAATATGATAGATAGATATAGATTATCCATCTATCTATCTATAGATAGATAATTTATTCAAGCAAAAGGCGATATGCCTGTGAGTTGACAGTAAATATACAGCACATATAATTAATTGCATGAATAGTCAATGGTGGATACAATGCATAAGAAATGGTCAATGATGCGTACAGAATATTTAGACAGTGTTATTTCCTTTGCAGTATAGTTACTATAACGTATGTAAGTATTCAAAACAAAATATCCTTTGATGGGTTATTTCCCTTGATATATAATATTAATATATAATAGTAGAAAAGCCGGTTGTGTGTGTTCGAGCAGATTTTAATGAGCGGAGGAAAGTGTTATATATTTAGTAGAACATAGTGTTTCGTCGTTCGAAAGCTTTAAATGTATAGATCGCTAGTTTTGAAATCAAATTGTTATTTTCGCAGGTTAACAATTCAATAAATTTCGGAATATTCAGTCGTTTTCAGTAATATTCTTTGATATATTGAGTTCATTAGTCTTTAAAAAGTTCACATTCTAATAAAAAAATGAAATTCATCCTTTCGTTGCGTGGTATTATTCTTGGTTTATGCCATCTTCCGGTTGTAATAGCTTGTCTGTGCGACGATAGTCTTAACCTTGTTTGGGCGTACCTGAACTTTTTACATTTGATATGTTGTAAGTATGGTTTTAAACTGAAGTCTGGAAATAACTTCAAAGTATCGTTTAACTCTGCGTTCCAATTTTGATAAAATATGTCCTTTAACTTAAATTTAAGTTGTTAGATAAATAATTTTTCATTTCCTACTTGTTGTTGAACCCCGAATTTTCTAGTATAGTTTTAACAGAAATAGCCCAATTCTTGCTACATGTATTTGGTTTTCGTTCTAAATCATCTAACATCATATTGTAGGCTTGTTTAATGTAGTTTCAGCCAGTATTTAATGACTCGGATTATTCGATCGTACTTCAGCGGCAATCTACAGAGTTCACCATATATAAAATTGTTTTGTGTTTGTAATTTTACGCTTAAATGTTTTTACAAAAATGTAGGAGTGTGCTTTCTATTTTCTATGTCTCATTTACCCCCCAGACCTCACATTCATTATTAAGTATACGGCTTATCAGTTTATCAAAAAGTTCTAAAACATGTTTTATGTCTATATCAGTAAATTTCAACAAATATCTTTTCATCTTGTAAATTGCTTTAAAACCTGGACCGACAGGGATTCGTATGTTTCTTAAAAAGATAACCCTGATGTAAAAACTATTCCTAGATAGGTAAACTTTTTAACAATTTCTGTTTCGGTGTTATAATACATGATTTTTATGTTTCTATTTATCCCCCCCCCCCCTTTAAAAAAAATTCATACCTTTGTTTTTGGACATTTACAGTCAATTTCCCTTTATCGCAGTAATTCTTAAGTAGCAATAGTCTTTTCTGCAAATCCTCTAAATTTTCTGAAACTATTAGTATATCATCTGCATATAATAGAATTTAAAGTTTAATCATTCCTATATTAATCCCTTTGTGGCTATTTAAAATGAAGGTTTCTTCTAAATCATTAAGGTAATTTGAGAAAAGAAAAGGTGAAGGCCAGTCTTACTGTCAAATGCCGAGTGAGCATATAAAACTTTCACTTGACATATCTTGAGTCTTAACTCTTGACTTAACATTTTTATAAATCGATTGTAGAACGTTGAAAATTTGTCCTCGTTAAACCAAAGCCCACCAACACTTTCAATGGATTTTCGCAAATTGCTACCTAGATTTTTACTTTCCTTGTTGATGTTAGCATTTACTTCTACATTTTATGCTTGAATATATCATCTTGGTAAAAAAAAAAAATTTCACCTGAACTGAGAGCGAGCAGCTTTAACATCGTTTTGGGGAAGGACTAGTACATGTTCTAGACTCCCTAACTCAGTGCAACATGGGCCTAGTGTATATAGGATTGCGGAAATAAACTGCAAACGTTTTCACGTGAAATCAGGACCGGAATGGGGCGAGAGGTTTCATAACCATCACCACAGTGACATTGTCGCGGAAACGAGTCCAGACAAAAATGCACAGGTGAGGTAAAAAAGTAATAAGTACTATTGACTACTAGGATCAATTTCAATAGTGTACTTGTTAATATTTACTAATACATGATGATGACGGACTATGTTACATAAATTAATACTAATTCCCTTCTTATTTTAGAGGAATATAGAGCACACAGAGTAAAGCGTATAACATGTGGTGGTATTATGGAAGATTGGTTTGGCAGTAGTGCCTGCAATAGCCACTGTCAACTGATTGGACGATCAAGTGGAAGTTGTAGCGGAGGAACTTGCTATTGTAAGCTTTTTTTTCGAGAGTACACTTGCTACTGTAATCGTGCGTTTCAAAAAAGTAGTCCCACATGAGGAACTTGATGTTGTAAGAGTTCGTTGCAAAAAGTAGTTCCAACATTGAAAGCGTTCGTTTTAAAAAAGTTTTTAACACGACTCATTGTAAGTCTTCGTTTCCCACACGAGGAACTTGCTATTGTAAGCATTCGTTTCAAAACTAGTTCCAACATAGTAAGCGTTCGTTTCAAAAGCTGTTAACACGACTCATTGTTCGTTTCCCACACGAGGAACTTGCTATTGTAAGCGTTTTTAAAAAAGTTCTTCACACAAGAGGAAGTGCCATTGTAAGAGTTTGTTTCAAAAAGTGGGTCATGGGTTCGAGCCTTACTACTGACCCGACTGTTTTATGTGAGAAAGTTGGCAGTTCCTAACGAAGGATGAGGATTTAGTACTGGTCCATTCAAAAAGCGATGGCTTACTGAAATTGCCCTCCTGTAGATAACTGAAATGCTGAAATGTTCGTAAAATATTTTTTACACTGTTTTATTACTGTTCACTTTGTTTTCTTTTTCAGGCAGCAGAGTTTCCGCAGAATTGACAGCCATTTGATTATTAATTAAATTGTACTAATGAGTGTGTTTTATATAGTTCTCTCAATCTTAATAAATGTTTCGTCTGCTATAGTTTGCTTCCTTGTGTTCTGAAAATTTGATAGTGTCTGGTCGCCGGTCAAAGAATCAAAGCACTCAAGTGCTGACAGCATATTTCGTAGTATATGCGTTCGTTCCAAATCGCTTTTTGAGCAACATAGCCGCTTCCCTGTTCACCTGTTATATTTACTACAATGCTGAAAGAACACCCAAGATTCAAAGGTGTCATGGTCTCGTCTCGTTTGAACATCAAAACATCATACATTAATTTTGTATTTGCAACAACAATTCATTAGGGCCATATTGGAAAACATGCACAGAGTAACGTTTTAAAAATCAAATAACTTTTTAGACTGAAAGAGAATTCATTTGGCAATTATACTATCACTTGTAAAGCCAAATTGAAGATAAAGAGTCTTCCTGTATCGGGTGAGAGAAATTATTTTAGTTTCTTTTGTAGTTTGACTTTGAACTTACATTGACAATGACCTTAAAGTGATCAATATTGGATGTCAATGAAGTGTACATTATAATAAAAATAATATCCAGCAAACTTAATCAAGCAATAGAATGTTGAATTATGTTGAATTATTACATGGCAACAACAATTTATGGCGGTTATCTTGAAAAACACTAACTGTTATAAAACTTAGTTGTGTGTACAAACTATAGTACTACTCTTTACAAATACAATAAGATGAGATTGATAGCGTATGCATATGACAATTTACCTATCGCTGTTAAAACCATAAAAGATCTTTTAAAATAAGCAAAATATAGAGGAAATATCAAATTTTCGGGATTTCTTTGTGTTTTGACCTTGAAATAACCTTGATTTTGACAGTCGTCAGTGGTGTATGTCAATTTGATGTTCATTATAAAATGAATACCGGTAATATCCATGCAAAATGTGTAAATTGGCATAAATAGTAGCTGTGGAATTCACTCCCCTATTTTTGGCCACCAATCAAGATATCATACATAGCTATATTATACAAACATATTTTAGTTTACTCATCTAATACATAAAATATATAAAACATCTGACTATGTCATTATGCAGAAGACGTCAGATTCAGAACCTAACAAAACACTATGTTCTGAATCTGACGTCTTCTCTTAGGTTCTAAATCTGACGTCTTCTGCATAATGTCACAGTCAGCCAATATTTATGCCATTTTACACATTACCGTCGAGCTGAAAAAAGATAGTTGTAGTTAGCCGGGCGAAATGATTTACTTTGGAACTCCAAGCCATAGATTATTTCTTAAATAAAACTGCAACATCTGAACTTAAAATGTTCATTGAAAAGATAGTTAATGGCGGCCATCTTGGATGTAGTCTTGGATTACCAAAGCCGCACCATGCGAAAATTTACGAATATCTTCGAATGTAAATATGTCACTCAGCCTTTTTCATTCTTTGTAAAAGGCAACCTTGTTCTGTCCAGAAAAGCTGACCGTTTGACATCAAATGCATTTATAAAATTTAATGTTTCTGTATGAGTTATATAAATTAAGTACACAAACTTTAGGATAATGCATTTATATAATTACACCTCCGTGGAATTATCAAAGTCAAAGTCAAAATGTTTATTGGCATAGACAAATACATGTTCTTCGCCAAACTCTCATTGGCGGTTTGTTTTAACATTATTTCATAGAAAAGTATGAAAAAAATAATATAATATAATAAACGTGACTAAATCAATCTTAAGCAAACGTAAGAATTCATTATAATAATTATTTTTACATTACTACTTATAGCAAAAAGAAATTAACTATGATTATTTCGAATCTTCATTGCAATATGTATGAACTTAGCGAGCTTGTCAATAACAGATTTCTTTGAAGCAGACATGAGATTTCTGAATTTGGTTAAATTGGGCCAGGTATAATAATATCTACTTAGAAGACTAGATCTTAAAACTCTGTACAATGGACATACTAACAAAAATGATACTCTGATTCAATTTGATTCAAATTACATCATAAAATACCCTTGTTGACATTCAGCATACAGGAGAAATTTTAAAGTGTTTGAATAAAACTATCAAAGCAAGGATGATTAATATAAAAATTGGTGTCTGTTTTTGGAAACAAAATAACGTAGGCAAGTTACCAGAAATATGCTAGATGATCAATGAACATTTTGTCCGTTGCAGCAACCATGAAATTTAAGTCACATGATTCTCCGTTGTCATCCATTTATTTTATGAAAAAAAGTTTAGAATGATATTTTGATTTGTTTAGACATGATAGAATAAACAAAGGAAATAATAAAATTGTTGTCATGCATTCATTTTAATTAGCATTTAATACGGATATAAATAGTGCTTCATCAGTCTCATTGATGTATTTTAGTTAAACTCATAATTATCTTGCCAATATGAACACAAGTTCGTATTTCTCAATCTAAATTTGCGATGAAGCCAAAACGCCACAAACATTTCAATAATCAAATTAAATTCAGACACTATCCGGTATCATGAATATGGATATAGATAGGCTCTTAAAAAGTTATTGTAAAATGAAAATGATAAACAATTAAGAAGCAGTTAAACTGAACTAAACAAAGAAATATAAATCGTAATTGTTTTGCACTACAACAATATCATGATAGAATGAATGACTGTACTTACTGTATTGAGACCTATGTTTTTTTCTATTAATGACAACAATCTAAAATGTACACATCATTGCCATGGCGGATATTTCTTGTAAAATGGACAAATATTTGAGACATAAAAGTAGCGACTTTTAAACAAATTCTTTTTTACACAGTGATTACATAATTCTGCAATTCATGACATTTAAGGGGGGGGGGAGGGGTCACTGGTGAGGTTTTGGATTTTTGCACTTCCGGAAGTTTACATTTGTTTTATTTAAAAAAAATTACAATAGGAATATTTTAGTGCAAAAAAAGAGAACATTTTTTAGCAAAAATATTTAACATCATATTTTTTTTACTAAATTGACATATTTTGCCTTATGCCGAAATAGGGGTAGGGGTACACAAATAGTCATTTCTCAAAAAGTGTTTAATATTTTTACTTAATTAAAACTTTATTACAATACTAATTGTTAGAATATAAAAATACAATTATTACAAGTTCCTGTTACAGTTGTTTGTTTCAGACCTATACCGTCATACCTCAAACTCATCAAAGTCTAAAAAAAACATATTCTGTCAGTTTTTATTTCATTTCTTTCTTATAATTATGCACATTGGCCCCCATTTTTATTTTTATTTTTTGCGTTCTTAAACAAATGTTATAATTAAACTGTAGGACAAATATCTCAAAAACCGTGTTATTCCTTTATCATGAATTAAATCATTTAGCAAAAATTGGGAAAAAAAACAATTTTAGTAAAGTGGGTGGGCTAATAATAAGGAGCGTAAGATTTATTCAGGTGAAAAAAAAATACCACTATCCCTAATTTTTCATCCTAAAGTATGACATACTATATAAGAAAAGATGGAAAATTGATACCACATACATAAAAGTTTACAATACCAAAATTGTAGCTAATTCTGCATTTAGCATCTTGATTTGATGTGTATCAATCAAGATTAAATTGCGAGACAGCTAAGTCATCGATCTATCGTTATTTTTGCAGAAATTAACAAGCAATATGTTAGTCTCTATAAAAAAAATAGGGTAAAATAAAATATCTTGTTATTTTGATTTTCAGCAGTGAACCCCTTACGCACACTTCCAATTGTAGTATACAGCGATGGTTCTCGGTGTCTGATGTGTGGTATTATTCAATTATGCACTTGTAAGGCATTGAATATGATGTGATAATCACCATATGGAATTAATATTGACTGATAAGTCAGCTGAGGTCAATATTTCTTCCATATAGTGAATATCTCATCATATTCAATGTATAACAAGTGCATAAAGGTTCTATTATATTTTGTAAACAACAAAATATTTTCGCACACAGGTCTTGAATAGACATAAGAATAGAGCTAAACATCACTAAATTTCAACTAAAATGCAGTTGAGACTCTCTTTAGTCATTAACTAGTCATAACACAGGGCCCTTCGCAAACAAGGTTGTACGAGCAAATGCTCTCCCGACTATGTTAATCGACTGCTAACACATGTTCTACCCAATTGTTTAAAACAAATGTAATCCTTGTTTTTCTTATCAAATATGTTAATCAAAATATTGACCGTTATTCACTGGTCGAGAAAGTATAATAACTCTTCACTTATAATTAACATTAGTTTGGCGGTAACAACATATAATGTTGTAAGATATTAACCATTTGCATTCTAAAATTATAAATCAATTCAAGAAAGACAGAAAACGCAAGAAAATTTTATTGACATTTTTCATTCGGTATCATCCAATCAAATGGTACCTTACAGGGTAAATTTTTCAATTCAAAAATATGTTACACATTCTAATTGTCGTTTCATTTGCGGTGGAAAAGTTACCAACTTCCGGTCAAAAACGACCATATAATGACTGCGTCGAAAAACGAGGTAATGAATATTTTTGAAAAACCGTTATGTAATATATATTTTGTTTATGTTTCTGCTCCGTTCTTCAAAATCCAGCCTCCACTGAATTTCTAAAATGGACCTGTTCCATTTGAACAGTACTATAAATTGTTCAAAAGGGTGCTTACTGAAAATTGACTGACTCTATACCGGGGATTATACTGCATACCGACAGATGGATGGGGCATAAATATTCATAGCTGTGCATGTGCTGCAAATTCATTATCCATTACATGATATGTTTTCGGATGAATTACAATCAGAACCATTTTGGTGACATTTTTAAAAACCTTTACTTATTAATATCGTAATCATATATAAGGAAATGATTCAGATTGACGTTTATGTCTCCTCCTACGAGAAAAAAGGGTCATTAATTGCAACTGCAGTTTTAATTCACCGAAAATCTATCATCTGACGTTTTCTTTGTCGTCTCGGCCCTTCCATCGGTTATAAAAGGCAGTGTAGACAGAGATGCAACGTTCTAACCCTTAAAGATGAACATTGTAGTGGTGCTTCTGCTCGCAACAGCTTCAGTTACACTGGGTAAGTCAAGAATTTTATTTTCAATTCAATTCACTTTAAATATTTTAGTAACGTCTCTTTCATTTTTCAAATACATTTCATATATACAAACGTATAATATTTAAAAACACATACATCATACAAGTTTTAGCAAAACTGTAAGCGTATATTTATGAAGAATTTTAAGAGGCAATCAGAATTAGTTCATATTAGTTGTTAAAATTAAAAACTATATTATGGTCAGGAATTATGCTTTAAAAACTTACATTTTGCTTTGAGAATGTCAAAGAATTTTTACTTGGCTATTTTTTCGGACCGGGAAGCGGAAATAATAACAATCCTTTTATCAGCTTTTGAAGATGTTTCATTCTTTCTGATATGTCGTTGTAATTTGAAGCAGGGCGTAATTTTATTCTTGAAGACATACATATAAGGACAAGGCGGCATTTAATTGATGTGCCGCTGTCAATATAGATTTTTTCTCTTTATCTTGTCCGATTTTCTTTGCTCATATTGTCAGAAATTGCAAAATCATTGGACTGTTTTGGTTCTATGCATTTTGAAGCGTTCGGAAAAACTTCCATAAAGGATCATAAACCTAAACATTTATTCTTTAGAAATAGTGTTTCTAGACCCCATCTTTCATAGGTAACGGCCAACTTTCTCACATAAAAATGTAGGTCACTATTGAACCGATAGCCCACAATATGTGTGTTGGGATTTTACCTTTCGTGTTTTGTATTGAAGGTACGCCTGGGTACCCAGCTGGTGACGATGGTAGATATCGGGACGGAGGCCCTGGTGGAAGCACATATGGTGCACCAGTACCAACCGGAGGAAGTAGATACAGTGATAGTTACGGTGGACCTCCGGCGTATGGTGGGGGTATAACGCCATACGGAGCACCAGGAATGAGTTATACTGGTATGTATGGCCCAAGCTACGGGGCGACCGGGTACGGCCCAAGCTACGGGGCGACCGGGTACGGCCCAAGCTACGGGGCGACCGGGTACGGAGGTTCCGGGAGATATGGAGGAAGGAGGCATCGAGTACATTGTAAATGTCGAAAAACCTGTAAATATAATGAGTGGTATGCTGGTAGATGCTCTTGGTGCAGATATCATTACTGTAGATACAGATGTTGTAGCTGGTACTAACGCAGTAAGTTTTTACTTTTACATGTATGATAGGCTTGAGTACATTTACGTGCAAACATTTCTTGTTTTATTCTTACTAGGAAGATGATATTCTTTGACTCTTTCGATAGTTGATAGATACAGGATCATGGTATCTGATTTTAATAGATATTTTATAAGCCTCTCAAACTTCAGTCTGTTATAGGTTACACAAATAAAGTGTCTTAATATGTCTAAATATTGATTTCATTGTTGTATGTAATGAATGAATTTCTGATAAGTCTCGTTTAATTCTGGGAAAGGTCGTTTACTCGTATCTCAAGCCTAATGTGTATATGTTCTAGAAGTCTAGTAGTCGATGTTTTATGCTATATATCAGTAATCTAGTAGTCAATGTTGTGTAATGTATTAGTCGTCTAATAGCTAATATTTTATGAATGCAAACGACCGAGATTATGAATAAACAAATTAATTTAATTTAGTTCATTAATTTAGTTTCAAATACGCATTATGTCTTAAGACTGTATGCTATCTTGTGTGTCTACTTTGTTAAGATGGTCAGACACACATACACATAGACTTGTCATACAATAATATAATTTAAAAGTTAGGCAATTGTAATCCAGTCTTGGATTTTTTATCCTGCCAGAAACTGTATAAGTCTTCTACGGCAATGTGTTCTTGAAACATACTATAGTTCAAACAAACATAAATGAGGCGTGACTTGCACGTTCTCCTCGGCTTTTATCGTTTAATCCCAACAAGCAAAATGTACGAACACTGTTCATGATCAAAATTTATCTATACCATCTATTCATTTTGCAGGAAGGGCTACATACCTGAACACTGACGACGAAAGAAAATAACACGGACAATGCTCATACCGAAACCCAAACACCGCTTACTTAAATACATCTTATGAAATATATCCTTTTCTGTGTATTTCATATCAATAAACGCATCTTTTAAGATTTCTTCAGAGTTTTATTCGTGCCTCCATATCATATAGCAAGTTTGTTCTCATCAAAATACATTTGTTTTTAATATGCACAAGTGTTATTTAATATCAATTAAAGTATCAACAATTATAAATCATTTTTACAGTCATTAACTTCTCATATATATTATTCGAATGTTCTCTTATGTCTAATTCTCAGTATGTTTAATAAATAATTTGAACGATGGATGCCCACTATTAAGGTTTTCAAAGGAAACTATGTCAGAGTGAAATTATTGGATTGCAGTGGTTTGGACAAAGTAAAAATATGGTTCTTTGCTGTGCACTAAGCCTTCCTCACAATGGCAACTATTATTGAGTTTTCGGACAAGTATAAAAAATCAAAGAATTGGAGATAATTACAATTTAGGCAATGTAGCATAATGGTTCTTTCATTGAATGAAGTATCAACTAAATCCCTTACTAAATATTTACTTCTTACAGTTGTTTAACAAAAGTGAGATGGTGGTAGAGTACGATTGTACGAACAACATAAAGTATGCACGTACCTTTCCGTTTTGAGGTTTTCATCATTCTAGCAACCAAGAATGTTATATATACGCTTTATATGTAGCAATCAACAAAAAACCAAGTGTCCAGCCGGAACATACGAACAATGATTGTATTTCCTATTGATTCTTAATATTTTCAAAGAATTTCGTTCATTTCAAGATAGTAATTAAACTTTTCTACAAGTGGACATTGATAAAATGAAAAATACGTTCTCCGGGCAGCTTTCAACAGATACAGTTGTTATGAGTTGGACTGGAATCTCAAACTTTAAATGGTCTTAAGACTGACCAGGCAAGATGGCAAGCAAAACTTTACATTTAGTGTACACTTTACTAGTATATCAGTTTATGGACAATGTAATTGTTCTCAATGATGTCTATCTGAGACCGGTAAAGAATTGATATAACATTACATGTAAGATAAGATTTGGCAATAGTTTACATTTAAGTTTATAGTAGATAACTATGGCTCTTCTTTTAGTTCTTTTAGTGTTTGGACTCACTTGTGGTAAGTTTCTATTGTCATTTAATACATGTACAAGTGTAAACTGTTTGTGTTGTTAATGGATTATACTTGTACTTTATTTATTTGATCTTTTACTACTGTCTTGTTTCTTGAAACTTTAGTAGCAAATATAATGTTCAACAAGCTGTGTCTTTACCATTGAGATTTTCAGTTCAAAGAACATTCAGCCTTTTCCTTAAAATTCACAGGGACCCGTTGCCAGTATGTCGGGGTTCCAGGATCGAATCCCTGTCCTTTAGGGTTTGAGATACACGGATCATCCTGTTACCGATATATTAATATGGCGGCGAGCTGGATGGACTCCTGGGTAAGAAAACTATACCTTGTCAAAATTGGTCACAGCTAAGTGTTACTGGTACCTTAAAGTCCCGTTTCGCCTTAAGATGGCTGTTATATCACAAGAAAATCGGAAAAAATACATGCTTTTAAAAAATGTTCTAATAAATCTTTAATAATGACTTTGATAAAATTATATTACTTATTTTACCAGTTAAAGTCACGCATTATCGATCCAGACGAGAATATTTTATCTCGTGTTCGTTAATGTTAGGGGAAACAATTCAGTTTGGCATATATGACAGCTAACCAAGAAATACTACTATTGTAAATGGGCCATGACATATAGCTATATCTACACAATTCTTGAAAATATGAAAAGATATGCTCTTTTTAATAAAGAATCTTAGTCACTTTTGTTATAGCGACAGAAGATGAACCGCTAAATTTCAATAGTATATAGATAGATAAATATGTTTGGATATTTATTTTATTATAGTCTCACTTTTGTACGTACATATTATTAAACATTTAACATATAAACTCATGTAAAATGTACAAAACAACTCTAAAAGAGTTATGTGAGACTGAGAACAACATAAAAAGTACCATTTCTGTACACATGTTATAAAATATTCAAATGTAAAGATTAAACATAATTTCTCAAGTTTTCACTATACATCTAAATACGTACATTTAAACAACGGAAGTTTCCTCGGGAATATGTTCAAAATGAGTCATGAAATTATGCTTTATTTACAGCTTTACACTTTCGAATGTGAATAATATAATTCCATGTAGGTATAAAACAGGTTTGGTAGGCCTTTAAGTGTCAAAGCTAGAGAGCTAAATTCGCATCAGGCTTATAAACAATCGGAATAAAATACTAAGAGTATTCGTTTTGTTAAACACAAATCAGTTGCACTTTAAATGAAAAACTGATTGTTGGACACAAGATAAAAAAATAAATGTTATTGAATTCGTGTAATTTAATATGCAACTATTAAACCACACTTATACTTGCTATCAATATGTTTTATTATGTCAATGAAAGAAAGCTCTTCTATTAGAATAAAATTATGAAACCTTTTTAATACAGAATAGAAATGCTCACCCTGATTCAATAAATAAAACTTACTATTCAAAACATTTGTTTTGCTTTCAGACGGTTTGTAAGACAATGTTTGCCGATTTGGTATCTATAGAAAGTCAAGAAGAAAACCAATACCTCACGGATCTAATAAAGAATGAAACTCATGCAGACCTTGCTCAAAGCACAAGTAATAAAAATTGTATATTTGAGGGCGATGACTTACATGTTTATGACATAGTTGGTGCATAAGAACCGAAAAGTGTATCTGTAGTATGTTCTTCTTATCTACATTCTCAACATTTCCAACTGGTCGTTTTTCAATTATTGAAAAAACGTTACGTATTATCTGTTTAATAGCTTACAGGTGTTTAATTTCCTCAATGGTAAAGCATGTCCATTATGTGAGACTTAGTCATAAAACGCAAGAGCTCTAGCTTTAGCAGTATTTTAATGATTTAGAAATTCAATGATTTTTCAATAATATAATACTAAATATTTGTATTTTAATTGGATATGTGATAGAAGAAACAAAACGTTTTAATATACACGATACAGCCGGAGGGATGACATCATCCCCGGAAATCATAGTGCCTTGCAGTTCGCTTTTCAAGGGTTGTCTCAACGTTGTCATTCATAGTAACGTCGCTTAATGTGAGCTGGACTCCTCATGACTTCTTTAAATCTAGCGACTTTAAAGTAGCCGGTGAACGTTGAGGAGTATAGTGAAAACTTCAGCTTTCCATGAAATACGTGTGCACATTTACTCAGTTACTGTAGTATTGTTTTAGACGGGGATAAATGCAAACTATGTAGGTTTAGTGCAGAAATCGATATACCGTTGATATTTTTTGAATCGGTGTTACACTATTTATAAAGAAAATGCATTTATTTTGAAGAATACTTTGGGGATCTTTTCTGTAAACTTTTCATCCATTCGTTTTTTCCCCTGTAGATTCCCTTGCGGAGCGTATCTGGACTTCCGGTGCCAACTTTCAAGGGGAACTTACATGGGTTAGCACGAGAACACCAATCACTTACAGCTCCTGGCACAGTGGAGAACCATATGTTACAACATTACGTGATGTATTCTGTGTCATGAAAATGGGAAATAACTGGTTCTCCGACCAATGCAAACATGAGAGAAAATTTGTTTGTGAAAAAACGTATGTTTCTAATAGAATTCTGAAATGGCGCCGGCGATAACGCAAGAAAAAGTATATGAGCTCCCGGTCGAAATTGACAGTTTCCCGTTTTGCAGTCTACCGGATACTTCGGTGGTGAAATGTTAAAGTTAAAATCACGTAATAGTAAGATCATTTTGTTTGGTAGTTTACAGAAAAAAAAGTGCGATCCCGACCGCGAACTCTTTTGGGAAAAGTGGACGTAAAGTAAACCTAGTACACGTTTGGTTGCGCTTCGTCGCCTTTTTTTTACACTCTGATGCTACTATCATGTCTTGATGGAATTGTGTAAAGTTCATCATTACATTCACCTTTACTGAAGCAGGGCTTAAATCTACCAATATTTGTCACTTCTATAAACAATAACTTTATTTTCTAACCAAATGGAAACTTAATTAGAAGAAATTAACGTGATGTGAACAACTATTTTTTCGATTTGTATTTGCGATTTGTGAATGGTGCTTACTAAAGTGTCTTCAAACATTATACTTCTATTTCAGACTTGACGGGCTTGTTTTGCCCTACGTTCCGATTGATGTTAGCAAACAACCAAAACCTACATCATATGTGACATATACTAAATCAGATGGAGTTATTGCAGTTGGATAAATAATAGTACAATAAAACATAAACTGAAATAATTGAGCGTCGTTTTGTACTCATGGCCACCTGGTATTCTCTTCGCATATACAAAAAAGAAGCTTTACATTTATTTTCAACACATACAAATGTAGTACTGTGCATTGCGCTGATCTTTTCATGCTTATCACTTTCCTTATCACTTTCCTTCAATCCTTATTTGATCTGAGATAATTCTTAAATTATTTAATTTAATTATATTATAATGTCAGTCAACCACTTTTTTGTCTTGCTCTTTGGTATACAACTGTTTTACCGATATTAGACTTTAGGTTGTATCTATGTATAATCAATCCGTCTAAAATAGTTGTGTATGTCAGTCTGACATTTTTATATTAAATACATGTACACATATATCAAGCCGTCACCCATTTTAAGATGAAAAATTTTGACGTATGCCTTAACTGTGTGTTAATTTGATTTTACTGTACAGCACTCGTTTATTATAAGCATGGACTTTGTTCAGTTTTAATCGTTTCTACTTGGTTATCTTCAAAACTTTCTTCGGGAAGTAGCCAAAGAGTTCCAATTGTTCAGATTAAACAAAAAAGAAGCGCGAAGGAAAGATTAGTGTCGAAGAAAAGTTAACTTCGGACCAGGTCTGTGATGTTTAGAGCGTTTCTTCAGCTCAGCCATAATGCTGTAGCCGCGTGTTAAGACGGTAAAAAGTGTTAGAGTAACATATTCTGGCAATAAGAAATAAGCCTATCCTTATATACATATGTTGCGATCGAAGTTTTAAAAGTTCAAATTTAAGTAATATTTTCCGATTTTGAAAAGTCTAAACATGCGAAAAGGTCCATAACTACGTTATCCCTTTTCAACAGCACTCTACTCGAAAAGAACTTTGAACTTTGCATTGATCGACATGGTGTCTTCGGAAGTAATTCATCCCAAAACTACAAAATTATCTGATTATTTCAGAAGACATCCGTCCTTGCATTTACCGACGAAACCCCAAAAAGTAACAAAAGTCTTCAAAATGATTGGTCAGTTCATATATTGAGCTTAGCTAACCTACACAACTATGAACGTTTGAATTTAGTTTTATAGTTTTAAGTTATTTGTTTTCATTTATTTGTCCAATGTACATGTCATCACGGACCTGTTTACACATATAGGTCCGTCGTGTGATGTAGTACATAACTTTGTAATAGTGCAAGTGTAGACAAGACAAAGCTTGTCCGAAACTACTCTTCGGTTTGTGTGCTTCTTTATTAACATTCCATGTAGCATATCACGTATTAAGCAAGATGGAAAATTTCGCATTGCAAATAGAGGCAATAAAAAGAAAACATAAAATAAGGTTGATACAAACACGGACCTATATATACATGTGTATATAGGTCCGTGATACAAATTAAAAATAAAAACCTTTGAAATAGAGATTTCATAAAATGAAATGCAGTTGTTTCTTCATGTGAATTAAATTTTTAATCTGATGTCCTCTTAGTTTGAGTCAAGGGGAGTATGAGACCGACATGCTACAAACCAGGTTGAACGCCCCAGCAGGAATACTCTATAATCGTTTTACTATACATGTATAGACCGTTCATGGCCCCAGCTACCAATATTTCGGGCAACTGCATGAGATTTCCAGCCTTGGGTTTAGTTTTTTTATGTTTTGTATCTTTAATTCTGCACTTGGCAAAAGCGTTGCCATTGTATTGTTGATATAAAATAAAGTTAATAAAGTTCATAAAGTCCTTTATTCCGGATATGACCTGCAGTTTGAACACTGTGAGGATTACTTTATGTCTTTTATCTTTTAATCTTTCTGCTATTAAAATATCTATTTCCGTTTATATATCCTCTTTGGGTTTAATTACTCGGTTTATGTCAGAACGAGGCTGTCAAAAAATGGATTCTGATCAGCTTTGTAAATCGTGACTAATTTCTGAAAGCTGTAAATAAACGGTAAGAACAGATGAATATATTTTTGCGATAAGTTTTGTTTGAAAATGTTTTTTTTCTTCAGACTGGCATAAAGTACTGATTTTGTTTAATTCTCAAATATTCTGAGCATAATTCTAATCGGGGTAGAAAATCTGGATTTCCGTAGGTTTTCCAGTTTCATCGGCTTACCAAGACTCAATATCGAGGCTGCAAAACTGACCCATTTAACAAACTGCCATTACATATATGTCTGTTAGAGGGCGGCCTCGTATATACGATAGTAAAAAAAACTTACGCACATTTAGTTGGGCTCATGGCTTACAGGTCCCAGGGGTTCCTCAGGGTCAGTTTTAGTTTGCGCCAACAAATTCGCCAATCAGAAAAAGTTTGCGCCAATGGCTCCAAAGTTGGAGCCACTAGTCTTC
>JAUMHA010044659.1:0-12462 GCA_032359765.1 Saxidomus gigantea
TGTAGAACAGTTCCCAATCCTGATTTATTCTGAAGACGTTTTTACCGCAAACGTTGAATATGTTGAAGCTGATACAATTATATCGTCTATTGGATATCCAGTGGCTGGAAGTGCACAAGAATATTTATGGATAATACGATTCCCAGAGCATCGTTATATAAGGATTGCGTTTTCGAACGTATTCCTTATGACATCCGAGGTAAGAGTGTTGATGCTAGCTCAGTTGCTGTTACGAACATTATAATATCGTTTAAAACTTCTATGTCATTTTCACATTCTGTTCAATCACCAAGTTCACCATACTGAAACAATGATAAAAGGACAATTTATTATCCCCCGCCACAGTGTTCGCGTTGTCCGTCCGTCCGTTCGTCAGTCCGGAGCCATAACTAAGGAACCATTGGCTATAATTTTATAAAGCTTAACATTATTATACAATAGCATAATGCCGCGGCGCATGACAGCTGTTGTCAATATTGGCTTAGTATCTATTTGAGTTATTGCCCTTTAATTTTTATTTTCTTCTATATTCAATATGAAGACAGCAATACTGTATTTCTCTGGAACCGTTTATCAAAATTCAATTGGCTAAAATAATTTGATGATCTCTGTTTCTAATATCCCCACCCATTCCTTGTATTATTTTAGAAATGAGACCCTTAAGGGCTTTTCATAAATATTCTATATAGGAACTAAACAATTTTTGTTTTCTGAAACTTATAGTGCTGATTTAATTCAGCTTACAACAACTGAGTTATGTATAACCGTAAGATGCAGAAAAACTAAACTCCTCAGAGATGTTTAAGCTTATACTAATTTATTCATTCTCGATTGCGAAACAAGTTATTACAACTTATATTAATCGCTCTCGAGACTCATTCCAGACGGAGAGAGGCAATGTGGAATTACTTGTGTCTTGCCTAAGGATACTACCGACATGACGATGGTAGGAATCGAACCCGGGGCCCTTCGATCCTGAGGCGAACGCACTTCCTCAGAGATGAGACCCCAATGGGTTGGTGACATTTAAAAAAAATCTGAAAAAGCTAGTCAGAATTTGACTTTGTTTGGCACGAATAATTAATTTTGTATTCTCTAACAATGGAAAATTTTGAAACTGGATTTTTACAAAAATGAGGCCCTGAAGGGGATGTAGAGCTTTTCTTATATATTCATTCTATATAGACTCTTAAGAAGTATGGTTGTTTGAAACTAGAAGTATATAATCTTTTTAGCTTACAAAGACTAATTTCTTTGCATGTATGATTGTAACTTGAAGAAGAAAAAAGTCTCCACAGAGATGAGGCCCAAGCGTGGTGGTGAAATTTTAAAAATGCTTTTTTTCTGAAATTTTCAAACCAATACACTCTCCAGTTGTTCATTTTCAGGTATTTGTTTCATTTGGCGGGGATACAAATTCAATGAGTTTGCTTGTACATTTTTGTATTACAAATAATAATACAAACACTATTTTTCTTTCTCTGTCCCAATAGGAGCTTCATCCTTTTATTATGTGCATTTTGCTTTTTCGGGACAAATACTAAGACCATTTAAGGGATTTAATCTTCATATTTCACACATTAAAACGAAGTGTTTAATACTTGTAATATTACTTTGGAAAATGTATCAAAATTTTTGTTCTATTACATATATCAAGTGTTTTCTATTACGCATATCCATAAATAAGCGAGAAACAAAGGGAGGATTTTAGTTAATATTTAATACAGTTCTAAAATGAAATGCAGTGTCCAAGAACGATTTTGCCGTGCCTATTTATTTTTTTCATTTTATGTTTTCATAAAGCTTGCCCACAACATATCTCGTTATTTTTGCAACGGGTTTAATGGCTTTTCCATATACCAATATAAGTCATGTAGACGATTCAAAGTCTAGAAAAAACATTACACTATCTTACTCTATCTTTATAACTTTTTATTGATAAGTACGTACTCTTTTTGTGAAAAATATTGATACAATTGTATTGCCAGAAGCATATTGCAGTTGCCATATTTGTTCAATAAGAACATAACACGGGTGTTTGTCATTCGGACAAGCTCGTGTTTCGGTTAGCATCCATCTGTGTTACCGATACTTACAATTACAATAATACAGTGCGCACAACTTAGACGACAGAACATGGAATTTTGTTTTTATAAAATGTTTGGCTATTCGTCAATTTCTTATTTCATGAACTTTAGCCAAATTGAAATATAATTATAACTTACATAAAAACCATCGCTCTTACATTACATTTCTATTTATATTGGTAAGTAAAATGTTTATTGGTTATTGTGTTCATTTATCCAGATAATTACAATTCTAGTCATGTATAATTACAGAATGATGTTTTCAGTGTTTGATGGTGTTTGAAGTATTATTCATATTATCTTTCTTAAACATAGCACAACTGCGATATAATTCTCGTTGGCAAGAACATAAGCACAGTGACGAATGCGATAGAAATTAATCATCGTTACAACGAAAGGGACTTCGTTTTTGAGACCGGTGAAACGTTAATGTTTCTGACGTTCGTGTCTTCTCTTGTGCAAGGGGAAATTGCAAACAGAGGGTTCCAGGCAGTTTTAACACAAGAAGGTAAGAGGACGTGGAAAGACTGCATTGTTTCTACCATGAACATTTCGAAAAACAGTAAACAAATTTAAAATGTATAATTATGAGTGTACTAGAAAAATGGCAATACACTTGAATATTAAACTTTCTAAGAAGAATAACTGACGATGCTAAATTGCTTTTTTCACCCTGGAAGAAACTTCGGGTGGCGTATATAAAACTTCATTCCATTTTTCCCCCTAAGTGGTCATTATTTTGTTACTTAAGTGGTCACTCTATTGTTCGAGAACAATTGAATTGGCACACATGTTCAACATTCTACAAAGTGTCATGTGCAAGTACCGTGCCCAGACTTTGAAGGGCAAAGTCAACGACTGTGAGGCACCACTTCTTGGGCTCTTGTCTCTTACACGCGACAAATCTTGTTCAATCATTTTCCATAAAGGTTGTGCGTGCAATTTTTGTTATGTAACTTTTAAAACCCCATACGTATTTTTGTTTTAATGTTTCTTGTAGGTACAAAGACATCTTTCCGGCGAAATCGACCATTATTTCTTCAAAAAAGCCTGTTGCTGTTTAAATCGAAAGTACATACTGTAAAGTACAATATATGCCAATGCTTTTGGCAAAGAACCTACAAATATATGATAAATATAAATATATCGCTAAACAACAAAGTACAATGTTTTATACTAAACAGAACTCAATTATATCATTATAGTTTAGTGTAGAATTATTATCTATTTATTGATATCTGAATGCTAACGGGACTTATCGATTGATATCTAGAGATCCCTGCCTGTATGTCGATTGACCCAAGAGTGACCTCAGTCGATGGGAGAAAAGAAGTATGCAGTGAACCGAATATGATCCTGACCTCGATGTCGATATTGAATTTTCCTTTTGTAAATACAGACGAAAGCTGGGAAATACATGGCGGGAATCACCGAAGTATCCAGCTTAATATAACGGACTTCTACGTGGTTTGCCCGAATGGTAAGACATATAACTCTTCTTACAATAAAGGAAAACAGCTATCTATCTAAAATGTATGTTAAGAAGAAATTACTTTTGTGATAATTGTAATTGTAATATGGCTACTGCATATACAAAATGTATCTGTAGGTAAACAATGTAGTGTGTTTCTGATAATCTGCACTGTGTATGGGGGCGGAGCTTAACTTTGTTCTATCTACAATAGAACTATCTACAATAGAGAACATTAACAAAAAGTGCACTAATGCAATTGTACCATAATACAAAATAGATAATTATATCATTATTCTAACCAACAGTAATCTATCTATTACATGTATAATGGCTTGTAATGAAATAAAAAAAGTTACTGTTTTCCCCGTTTTTAATCAAATTTGATAAATCAGTGCATGCATATTGTAGACATAAATTACCGCGGAAATAAACAGTGTAAAAGCGCAAAAATACAAATAATATTTAAAGTGATATTACAGTCCATTACCTTTACAGAAAATGAATTTTACAATAACTAAATGATAGCTAAACTATCTGTTGTATATCTATTAATTACTAGTATATTGGAAGAAAATAAAATCATTTTAGACTATCTTACCTAAAAATTGATTATCTGTCTGATGATACAATTCATTATAATACCTAATATTAATACATACGTCTTCACTCAAATAAATCGCCCACAATTCCGTCATTACGGATCACGTACATGTAGAAATGATTCAGTATCACCACACTACCACACTACCAAATGTGGCAATTGTTTTATAAAGGTTTTCCCGTTTCGTGCATATCTACGACCTTAATACCGTCGCTTATAATTGGATCGATGCGTCTGTTGATAGAATGACGTCAAATATATAACGCCGCTTGAAACACATGTTTCGCGCTAATTAGAGTCATTTAAAATTAAGAGTATAAGTGTGGGCAAGTAGCCAAAAGTATAATAAAGGATCAATTTCATAGAAATGAGATCCAAATCGTCGCGGTCGGATCGTACTCGTGCTCCACACTCGTTTGATTCGATACACAATTCGAGCAAATCCGGAAATCTGGATCACATGACTATATTAATAACCCTATTATACGTTTCGAGAGAATTAAGTCTGTTTAAGAAATTTGAAGTTCTCTCAAGCATTCGTTGTATGTCAAGCTTCGCACTATGTCAATAAAAATATATTAATGTTACATGGTAAATAGATCCAGCCAGATGTAGATCAGAAATGTGTCTCTTTCTTCTAATATTATATACTTTTTTTGTCTTGTCTGCATCTCTGTATCATGACCGATCCGTTACTCTCCGTTAATCCTCCAGGTTCTATTTAGTTCACCTTAGATACTTCTCTATTTCTTAATATACAGCAATTTCATTGGCAGCTTCATGCTTTCTTGAAGATATAGAAATTCTCTGTAAAGCTCGTTATGTATACACTGTGTCACACTTCCAAATATATGTCGTGGGCGCCACCATTGTGAATAAAAGGCGACCTCTACACTTTGGGAAAAGTTATGAGACAAACAAAGGTGTGCAGTATGTCCGCAAATACAATGATAAAATATTGTAATCTCCATTTGAAAGTCTCTAGAGCGTTTAATCTAAATTGTAACAACTATAGAGAATAAATATTTATCTTCATGAAAATTATAAATCAGTTACAATCAATTATACACTGAAAATACAGATTCTGGCTTTCCAAATAAACAATACCCTACCATAAATGTAATCCCATCTACCACTTGGTATGAGAAAAACTTCATTACTGAGTGAATACCTGTTCTGCAACATTTTGTGCAATCACCTTTATGTTTCACACTAAAGGGTATTGATTTTGTAAGCAGCGTTTGAATTTGTAGTATGACGAATGAAGTGACAGTGAGTTGTCAAACTTCGGTATTCGACGATGTCTGTGTCCGTACAACAGACTAAATTAGAGTATATATGTGTGTAGCAGGTACATGTATATGCTACAATATACGGAAATGTGATAAAGGTTGTTAAGGCTGTTACCCATGCGAAAGTCAGTTATTCATACAAAGGTAACACAATCGTAACGTTCGCCGTAGTGTGTACTCCGGGATCTCATCTCATGCATATGACCTAGCGATCTTAAGTTTAACTAAGATTTCACCAAGTCATTGTCAGTTTATCTTTAAACTAAAATAGTTTAATATCAATTTAATATGCAAATACGTTAATCATGACTCAGTATACACTGTTAAAACCTCGGTACCAAGTATGCTTTATTTCGTTTACAGACAAAATGAATTTTACGAGAAAACATCAAAGATCGTAAGAGAAATTCTTTAAGAACTAATGTGTGATTTAAAGAAACGAATGACAAAACAAACAAAATGAAACTTTTTGTCATGCCTACTACATCGTAACATATAAAACGTACCCTATGCAAACGTTAGAGAAAGATATTTGACATCGATGTAACTGATATAACCCTTTCATTTATCCAGTTGCCGGAGAAATTGCTTCAACATTTAAAATTATCGAGGAGTTTTCAGAGGACAAAACTTTTTGTAATCTTAATAGACCTGCTGAAGTTAGTCATTCACAAACTTCAAACTTGGTTATTAGGTTTCAAAACAACAAGAATCCCAGACAAACATCCATAAGGAAAGAAGGATTTCGGCTCCAATATACAACAATAAATCATTCTACGGAACCACTGAAAAACGTAGATGAGTTGAAGACAAAAGGTACTTATACAAGCATATGAGATTCTGAACACGTTTTCCGGAACCGTTTTACTGTAGTCTTTGCATATACATGCTTTTAGTCTGTTCCTTTGTGTGTTTTTAAAGAGGCGTAATACAGATAACAGATATCCCTGAATTCAGTTTTATTTATTGATATGACTTGATTTTCCAGTTGAAGTTTTATTATGTTTTTGGCTTAGATGTTCAAGACGTTTTACTGTATCATACGTTGCTACATTATTTGTCAGTAAAAGGCATGCACTTTCAAGTGCGTAGGAAATGTCTTTAAATGAAGGCACTCACAATATCTTATTCTGGCGGATTTAGGGCTTCCATTCCATTTCAACATATAACAGACACAATTCTGTTAACTTATGTGTTTAAATGTACAAATGTAGTATCACAAAATTACGCAGTTATTAGTGTTGCCATTGTGTACATACATGCACCCATGTCTTTCTAGTTTATTTCATTAGGTACCTGTTATAGCCATAACATCACTAGTGCAGGGTCAAGATCACTTTCCTAACTTAAATCCAATTACTTAATCTCAATATTTGACAATGAAAATGCATATATGTCATGCATTAATATTTTCAACCAAACCTATGCTCTTGGTCTTGTATTTAACCTCTAATCTGCATATTTGACACTGGCCAATTTGACACTAAGAAAGCCTGAAACTGAATACTGCCTTCAGTAACTCTCCGATATATGTTAGGGCAGATTAATCAGTAGGTGGCTGCTTTGATTTGGTCACGTTATAAGTTTGAGCGAATACACCAGGAACAATATTAGCATATTTCTAAGCTATGCAAACAATATGCAAGTTCATAGTAAAATATGTACGTTCATATCAGCTATCTGCCAAACTTACAATGCATCACTTAACGCATTTTAAGACAATATCTGGAATTTCAACTTTCAATGTCTCTTTAGAAATATTGTCATGTAAAAGGAAGCAACGTAAAGATATAGCTTGTACGGAAAAGAACGGCTACTGGTTGTTAGTTGGTTTCATCCAATCAGCAGAACGCATTTTATATATGACATAAGAACTTTGGGCATATCAGTTATACTGAATAAATGCAACGTATATCTCTTTCAAGGTCAGCAATATATTGCAACAAATCTTTGATGTCAATCTTTTTAAGGTACAAAAACGGACATTCAGGGAGTTCGCTGATATTTACGAGTATAACATGAGAGAATACAATTAAAATAAAATGTTTATTTCCACTTTGAATGAAAACCAAAATTATTATTTTAGCGTTTCACGGACAGCTTTCCGTAACCTTCGACATATCAGATTGTATAAAATGTACATTTCAGAACAATGTTCAAAGGAACTCTACCGGTTTCAAACAACTTTAAGTCAAACGAAGTCGGGAAGTACATGTCAAAGGTGGGATTCTCAGACACCACACAAGCATCAATATTCAAGCAACATATTCTTTCCAGGCGAAACAATCACTGATGCTGGAAATTTCTGCAGAAATCCCGACAATGACAAATTAGCCTGTTGTTTTACTACTGATGTAAACAATAAATGGGAATTCTGTGACACTGAAAAGTGCCAAACCAGTGAGTAGAAAACATAACAATGTTTGTTCATTCCTGAATATTCTTCTGCCTGGCTTGTTAAGCGTTTTATTCACTTATTTAGCAGTATATTATATACTTCCCACTCGAACTTTTTGGTCGGCCATAAGTTTTGGTGCATACAATTGTAGATGACCAATAAACATCTCAAATGTATAAAAGAATATATCATAAATGTTAGCGGCACAAATTATAATGATATGATAAACCGGATGTTAGCGGCATCCTAAAGTTCCCTCATGCAAATCGAAATGGTATTTTACATATGTAATAGAAATTACTCAGAAGTTGTCATATGAACATTGACGGACAGCTCTGTTTCTTCTTTTTCACGATAAGCTTTAAATTTTCTTCACAATCGAGTTAAAATAAATTAGTACAATGTATAATATAAACTAAATGCTTGTTTGAAAATATTGTTATTTTGTCGTGCGACACATTTTCGATCAGAATACTTACTTCCGAATGTTTGATGTATTCTAGTTTACTAACTACATGCACATTTATTTAATCAATCAATTACAGTAATACTTTTTATCTCTATAATATATTCTGAAATAAATACACATTGCTAGCAACATGATTTAACCCGTTTTTTGTTTAAGGTTGCTCGAAAATATTGAACAAATGTTACACCGTAATATCATCAATGAATACTTGGAATGAGGCAAGGCAATCATGTTGGAAACGGGGTGAAAACCTTGTTTCCGTACATTCAGATCTCGAACTGCAATTTGTTCATTATTTACTACGGGAGAACAGCTATCAGAATATCAAAAACACAGATTCCGACACGCACTATAACACCCTTGTTCTAAGTTCTTGTCACATCGGTAAGAATTTCGGCATTTCTTACGATAATGTATATACACCAAATTGAATTTTGTCACATTAAATGTATCATTCGCTACATTCTTACGAAATCACCAATTCGCAACTAACGTAAATTACCCCATTTATTAAGGTATGTTTTATACGCACCGTGTAGCCAGCGCTTGTTTGCACTCAATTTGGTTTTCAAAGTCACCGCATTTTATTTTCGTTTGGGGAGGCTTAAAAAAACTGATACATTGTAAACATATTCATTTTATAATTCGGTTTGATGAAAACTGAAGAAAAAACTTAATGTACGTGTGTTTTTACATTTACTTATGTAATACGCGATTTCACGCCATTTCGATATCATACCCCTACTATTTTCGGCGATTGCATTTCTTCACGCCAAGATGTCTGAAATTTCAATCTCAATCATATACAAATGTAAAATTATGCAGTGACAAAGTGCAAGTACGAGCGTAGTATTTAAATTTAAATGTCTTGATAACAGTCGTCAAAGATATATCAGTTTTGAATAAACATGCTGTAGATAGCTTGAAGTTCATACCTAGTCGATGTGTATTGAATTAAACAATTTCTGTTGAATTGTTGAAATGCAATTGTCTATATTTCCCCCCAAAAATCTGAATTTTACCGCTTTTTCTCAACTTCTCTTTAAGTAAAATAAATACATGTAGCTATTATTTTTAGGTTTGAGACGTCGTCAAATAGATGGAAAGAAAATACCTTTATGGAGTGATAGCTCTCCTTTCACATATTCTGCCTGGTAACTACTTAACTTCAGTCTTTGCAAACTCAATGTCAAAAGTAAAATATCTTTAAACTCGCCACATGAACTAGCCCTTTTCAAGACACACTAACAATTATATGTATAATTCACTGCAGAAACATTAATTATGTAGACATATGAAAACAGGTCAAAGACGGAAAACTAGGTTATTCTTGTTTAATAATAAATTAGTGAAAAAGATATTCTTTAATATATGTCATTGCACATACTACTTTGCAATACAAAACATACGCCCTTTCATGTTTTGTTTACGCTTGACATATATCTACACATAAAGCAGATACGTTCATGCATTAAATTTATGTTCTCAACGAATCAGAAATACATTCAATACATGTTACATTTTATTTCAAAAATATAGTTTATGTAATATGTTAAAAAGTAATATGAAAAATATCGGGATATGGTGAATTGCTTTACATGTACTATCTATTGTCAATAATTGGTTCATAAATATATATTCCATCGAAAAAGAGATAACCATGTTTCCTTGATAGAGAAAGTTGTAACATTTAATAAGGTACATGTATTTAAATTTAAATCTGACACATGTATACGTATTTGTGAAGCAAAATGATTGAAAATTGACTTCGGCTTACTCACGGAGACTCCCAACCATTACATCACGCGTATTGTGTTGCGGCAAGTATATGTATAAAGTGATCATCACATGGCCCTATAAATTAAAGTATGGCTTTTTGAAGAACCTGACAAATCTAAAAGGGGAGCTTAAGTCAAGGTAATTGTTTACCAGTCTGTCTGGTTAGTGCATGCCTATTTATCGATATCATATCAAACAGTAACTTTGATTTTCCAGTGTTCTGCTTAGTGTTTTAATATTTCGATAAGCGCTGGTTTATAGCTTTGCTAAATGCTTTATTGCATATATACGTTTACGCTCTATACAAGTGTAAATGTGTATGTAAGTAAAGTTCATTTAGGATAATATGCCTGCGTCACAAATATCCAATAATATTGTGTAATTAAGTTTGATAATGACAGGATTGAATCTGGTCGTTCATGCAAGAGTTACCTTTATGTTAACTTTAGTATAGTACGTTTACATGTATTTATAATTCGTTACCGTCACATCATCTTAAATGGACTGTTTGTTTAAATGCATGCCCCTTTCTTCCAGGACGCAAGGTAATTCTGTTAAAAGAGGTGACTGTACTCGTACAAATTTCAACCTTTATGTGAATAAAACCTGGGAGTCTGAAGATTGTCAAGATGACCATGCACAATTTTATGTTTGTCAATCACCAACAGAAAATGAATATGAAGGTAAACATGTATGTTACAGTTAACTTCGTATATAACGACTCCGGATGTAGCAAAATTTCGGATACAATGATCACATTTTGTTTCTTCTTAATTGAATATGAAAATGGTTTATGGCTATAACATAATTTGAATAGAAGTAACAAATTAAGATGGTTCGTCATACATGGAGTTCAGTAAATAATAATGTGTCCTATACAAAAGAAAGAACAACCGTACCCCCTTATATAAAACCAGTACTGTTTATTTCAGGAAGTGGACTTAAGAGTGACTCGATAAGCTACAAACTTTCTTCACAATCGAGCTCAAATGAATTAGTATAAGCTAAAAGAATGAAAATAAGATAAGATATCGCCTGACCAAATATACAGGTTTAAAAGATGTAATAAAGGAACCCTTTTTATTCTTATAGCATTTAGAAATTATGGAATCATATATATTTTTAAAGTTTAGTTTTCAATCTCCAAACAAATGAAATTAAACGTTAAAAGTAGTGAAACCATGCAGCTAGACATTCTTGAGGTTACCCCATTTCCCGAAATGTTTTTATTTTATTTTACACATTCTTCTATGGTTGAAGAAACAGTGTCACACTGTATTGACAATTAAAATGTAATGACCAATATTGTATGTTAGTGTGGTTCTAACACAGTAAATATAAAAACAATAAACTAAATTTAATGACAATTGTGCTGTACGTATAATATTTAAGGTATTCAGTCCATAACGCAGCACTTCCGACTGAATACTCTTCAATTGTCTTTAATTTATATACAGTATACTAAAAGTTTATTTTTTCTTCACCATTATAATCAGTCTCCGTCGTTTGTCTTCTACTTTTACAAGCGGAGTTCAAATGCCATACAAAGCCACTTTTCACTTTTTCTTCTGTTTTACTTATCTTTCAGGGTAAAAAACATTGTTTTAATGTTTACAGCATATATTCATATAAAATCTTAGGATATTAGCCCAAAGTTTGTTCGCAGACATGAATAAAATGTAATCGCATGCCTTTTATTTAGATAATATAAGAGTCGATAACTGCGAGGAGCCCGCTTTGCGGGAACGTCAAAACGCAAATGTTACTATTTCTGCAAGGGCTTGCCAAAGATGGGATAACCTTGATCCAAATACAAACAAAGATTTTAGACAGAGGGTTCCACTTACAATGAACCTGACTCAGCTTTCAAATAACTGTCTAAACACTTCTATGGGACAATTGTGGTGTTATCCTATGGGAATGGGTGATCATTTGCTGGAACCATGTCTATTACATCGTGAGTACTTAAGAATTTATAAGATTCGATCAATCCTGGCACGTAACTGTAAGATTTAAAGAGACACGCCCTAAATAACATCAAAACAATTTTTATTCAAACATTTGAAAGTATTTCCACCAAACCTGACAGTTTCAGCTAACAATTCCAGTAAACATCGGTATATATGTCCTTAAGTTTCGTAAAACCTTCATAAACAGTTGTTTTATACTTATGGGTGGATAGCATTTTTTTATAAAGCGTTGATATAGTATAACATGCACACCGTGTGTAACTTTTTTGAAACATTTTTCATGTTCTTGAAATGAAACTTAATTGTATTTATTATTTTATATACGTTAGCTCATTGTTAACGTTTTGAGAAAAGATTGCGCAATTGTTTGTTAATCGGGAATATATTAATTA
>JAUMHA010044770.1:0-10814 GCA_032359765.1 Saxidomus gigantea
TTGTAGTACTGATTACTTTATTACAATTAGGCTGGCCATGTTTGTTACATACATCTTTCTGTTGACAGTTTTATGTTGGAGATCATTTGTATTTTTGTAAATGCATGACCAGATGAGTGTATTGATAGAAGAATGCATATAAAATTTATAGTTTTACTGCAAAATCTGTGCTATGATATTTTCCTGTAAACTGAAACGTGTACTTATTTTCTAACTGCAACAAACTTTGTAAACAACTTGATTAAGAATGACGTAAGAAAAGTTAAAAGATTGATGGTTTGTCATGTCCACTAGGCCACAATGTATGTGTGCATTAAAGAAGAGCAACTAAAATCTAAGATATATGAACTGAAAACAATGAAAACATTGGGAGCATTACACAAGGAACTACTATAAACTAGTGTGATGATACCAGAATCTGTTGATGGACTGGATTACTTATCAATAAAATTCTTTGTAAAATGTGTTGGAACCATAAATATACAGATTGAATGGAATATTTTATTATTAAACTATGAAGGAATAGCTTAAGGAACATACATAACTTGGAATTCTGAAATCTGGTGATAAAGAACAAGAACAATGCAGAGTAGAAAACTGCACCTTGACGTACTCTGAAATAATAAATTTATTTGTGTTTATTTACCTAATGATACGCATTCTTATTACCTTGACTTTTAGTCCTTCCACGTAAATATGCAGATTTTTTGTGTCTAATGACATATATGTAGATTTTTATAGTTGCGTTTTGCTGTTTAATCATTTTGGATGGCTTGACTGAATCATTCAGTGGTCTCACCATCATACCTTCTGCTGAAAACTTGTGTATTTCGTGACAGTGTAATTAAATTAAGATGTACTTGAAGTAATTCAAATGAGACTGTCAAATGTGTCAACTTAATTTTTTTTTTTCTTAAAACTTAGTATATATACGGCCCATCTTCTTTATGAAATTTTGAGACACTGCGCTGTGTTCAGTCAACAGCAGTTCATCGTTTAATCCAAATAGTTTGGACTCTTACTGTTTAATATTTGGATTATCTTTAACTTTCACATTCCTAATTCTTGTGAGATTGTTTAGTGGATTGTTTCAACACTAAGACAATGGAAGAAGAATATCCAATAAGAAAACTGTCTCTTCAGGAGTATCCAAGCCGGGGTTACATTCTGAAACCAGCAAACACTTCACCAGGCATAGGCTCTCCAGTTGTGCCTGGTTCTCCTATTCTGCAAAGACGTCGACGTGCAACTGTCTCTCAACCTGTGCCATGTAATGTGCAGTATGAGTATATTCCGACTTCGCCGAATGATGGAATGATTAGAAAATATTCACTAGAAGAATACGGAGTTTTTGAGCCACAAGACCATTATGTACAGAGTCAGCCATACTATCCGATGATGGAAGTCCAGCCTGCTTCTGTGTCTCAGACATATCGACCAGTTCAGCAAGTTCAACCATATTATTCTGTACAGGCTCCAACACAAGTTGTTCAGACCTGTCGGCCTTCTTTAAACAACTATCAAACGGTTCAACAGGTACAAAGCCAGTCTGGTCAGTTGCATCTACAGCAGAGTATCCCTCAGCCTGTTCAACAAATTCAGATGGTTCGCCCAATTCAGCAGATGCAGCCTAATGTAGAATATGTGGAAATTCAGGCACCAAGGTCTGCAGCCATGCAGTCCTATATACCTGTAATGAAGCAGACATCTGTCTCTTCAGACTATTTCCGTGATCTTTCTGATATAAGAGAAGATAAAACACCAGAACCTGAGCAGCCAAAGCATGTAACATTTGAACAGCCACTTATAAGAGTAGTAAGAGAAGATGTCAGTGGTTATAAAAATGCAAATGCACAAGCTGTTTCAGCTCCAGTGCCAGAGGATTTGTATGAGCCATATGTTGGTTTGAAAAGAGCCCCTGCATCTGTTAGGAGGAAGAACATTTCTGAAAGGGCAGAAAGGTTAAAGGAAGAGAAGGGAGAGAAATACCAAGTTGAGAAAGTGGCAAGGCATGAACTTGAAAATGCTGTTAATGTACGGAAAGTTGACATTTCTTGGAAAGACTCTGAAGGATATCTAAATGAAAGGTCTGATCTAGAAAATAAGACTGAAGAACCAGATGGTCAAACTAATAACTTCAAAGAGGTACAAAAGCCTCGTAGGCGTACTGTGCACACGACACATGGGGATACTGATGATAACAGGAAATCAAGAAAAACATCAGTGTGTCCAATGACAGCATATAATATAAGGTAAGCTACTGCGTTGTTTTGGAAGACCTCTGTCTGGATACAGAAGATTTGTGTCTCAACTGTCGCTGTGATGTCTGAATGTGTCTGCATTAATGAAGTAAATTTACACCATATCACCATAACAGTTACATTATTATGTAGTTTGTAAACAAAAAGTTAGAATGTGTTTACAATAGGATGAAGGTCATAATGCACATGATTTTGTTTCTCTTTTTTAACCAAAATGTCTTGATAAATAGATGTGTCCAAACAGTATTGTAGGCAACTAGGGCTTGAAAATTTGTTAAAAAATGCTTGCTGGTATTAAGTTAGTGTCAAGATTATGTAATTTAAACAAAATTTATTTTGTCCAGACTCAATATGGTAGTAATGCTCATTTAAGGTTAGGCAGTTGATATGTTTGTTGAAAGGTAAAATGATGCTATATTTGTCCTTGGAGAGATGTCATTTTGATGATGCTAGGATTGTGTAGCAGGAAACTTTATTGACAATACTGAAATAGAATTCGTTGAACAGTCACGACAGAATAAATTGGCTTGATGTAATTTGCCTTGTGGTCATCATTGTTTTGTCTTATAAGAGTTATGAATAGATAAAGGAAAGATTGAATTACCATTTAACAAAAGAAGCTGAAAACTGAAGAAGTATTACAGGTATATATTCATGTAAAACTATACACTTAACCAAGTATGGTATCAGCAGGCAATACATTTTTTGGAGACAGAAGATGGTTGATATTTGGCCAGCTGTGGCCTAGAAAAAAAAAACATACAAGTTTGACATTCGTTCAGCCTCATTGGTCTATCTAAAAAGGAACATGTCATGCGTACAAAAATATTATGGAGGCAAAGGGAGATTTACCTTTCGAAGATGGTATCATTGATACACTCGAAAACTTTAACCGGATTTGAGGTGTTTCATTTTGATTAATTATTCACATGGTTTTGTGTCATGCAAATTGGATTTGTTGAAAATACAGGTGATGAATCAGCAAAAGCGTTTTAATTTCAGTTCATGCAGAGTGGAATTAATCAGTTTCTAATGAATTGCACTTTTCAGAAAGTTAATAAATCATGAGGAGCTCTTAATGATTACCTGACAACTAGCAGTTCATACATGTAACTTAGGTAGGGAAAGTTGAATAATTTATAATTTGACAGAATGGAAAGGAAGTTAAGACCGAAGTTTGCTCTCACATCAGAAGAATTAGACACAGTTCAAGAAGCTGAAAAATCTGGTCAGTTTCCATTTCAAGCGTCTAGACAATTATATATAGGACAAAAGAGAGTTGACCAGGGTACCACTGTAGATTGGCAGAGTCGACCTCACAGTCCCTCTAGTCTTTCAATCCAGGCATCTGCCCGTGAAAACGTTGCAGGATTCGGTGTTACTGATCATGACAGTTCTGTTAGAAAATACTCTTTGCAAGAGGCTCCATCTAGTGGGAACTTGTCAAGTTCAGTAAACGTTTACCATCCTGTACGGGTGTCTCAGCGAAAGGTTCTTGGCCAACAAACAGGCTCTGTCCATACGGGAAAAAATTCACTTAGGGGAATTTCATCATTTGCTGGCTCAACATATTTAACTCGGTGAGTGCCATCGCAAGTGCAGACATTTTGTCAAGAGAATGGTTTGATGACATTCTGTAACTGTTTCTGTGACAAGCGGTTTACATTGGTAACTAGGAAGGGTTGCAAGTTTGAGCCTTGATTAGACCTGGCACTAATTGTAAGAAAGTATTGTTTGTTTTTGAGGAAAAGGTACAAGTTTGTGTTTTGAATGATGTTTAGATGAACAGTAAAGTGCTTGCTGTTGATACTTAAATGGTCGAAACCCATATTGAAGCCAAAGGTGATATATAGACTGCAGAGCTGGTGTCTACCTTAGGTGATATTGAAGTCAAATGTCTAACTTCTATTACAAGCAGATGTCTTCCCATTTCCATATAGGGCCAGCTGGGCCCTTAATTATTTCTAGTGCAGAGATGCAGTTCTTTATCAATTCATTCTTCTGGAAAGGGAAAACCTTGAAGAAAACCCAGAAAGATATGAATTTTAAGTAAACTATATTTCAAAGAGACTCTTAGCATGTCATTAGATACTCTTAAAATGATACTTGAAGTTTTTAATTTAAGGGTCCTACAAAAGTGGAAATTTAAATGGTAACAGAGTATTTTGTAATATGACCATTAAATAAAACACAAGACTTTGTGATATCACAAGTCAGAATAGTTAAGCAAGGGGAGTAACTAGTACAGGCTCAATTGATTTCAGAAAGATTAGCAAATTGTATTACCTCCCTTCCATTAAGAGAAAATTTAATTTTGATATTCATGAATAATTTATGAGGATGCACAACATGATGTCTACCTTAGGTGATATTATGTAATTTACATACTTTGCACACCTGATTTTCTGTGAATATTAAATGTCTATGGAATATTCCAGCTCTGCAGTCTATATATTTCAAGGTTATTTGTTAAAGTTCATAGTTACAGAGTGTGACAGTGATTCTTCCGAGAAACTTAACAAATCAACTCTTCTGATACTAGCATGATGGTCTGATTTTATTAGCTGTAGAAGCAAGTGTGCACAAAGGTGATTGTTTAGTTTAGTTTACTAATTTATTTTAGCTTGATTATGAAGAAAGCTGGAAGCTTATTGAGTCAGATTGAGTCCGCTTCCTGGGAAAACCAGTGCTGGTGTCATATGAGGAAGTATGGTTGTGACCCAAGTGGGGCTCGAACCCACAACCAAAATGATTGCAAACAATGTGCTTCAGCGGCTTTGACTTATAAACCCCTAGCCATAGCAATGTTTATCAAATGTCAAGGTCACCAGTAACCTTTATGTTGCTCATAGTTTGACCTTTTGCAGTTTTTTAGGCATCTTTAAATTTTTATCTGTCCTATATGTTATGCAACCATGCAGCCTTGAAGAATAATACAACATAAAGGAGACTATAAGATACATAATTTCTTTTCCTCGGAAATCGTATTAAATAAGGTTTTCGCAATTAATTGAGCAGTGGAATCCTGGCAGTTACAGGTTCAAATCTGGTTGGTTAGGAATTTGCCTGTAGTGCCCTTGGTATTTACTTGTCAGAGTTCATTGAAGTATATATTCCCTTGAATGTAATGAAGCTTAAAAATTTCTAGGAAAATTGCTGATCCTAAATAAACCAGTTTACAGTGTATTGAATATTGCATGAGAGGTTGTTCAGTAAACAAATTTTGTTGTGTTGATATTGATGGATGCATAAAGTGTGCACAGAATAAATAATTCAGAACAAAATGAAAAATATTTGGCTCCATGGTTACACACAGCAAGTCGGTACCTGTTCTAGCCTGTTCTAGCCAGGCTGAATTGTCAATACATAATCAGTATTTGAGAGTGTATGTGGGCAGTATGGTAATCAGTATCTGATGAGTGTATGTGGGTGGGCCGTTCATGTATGTGATAATATTGTTGTTTGTCCCAAGAAGAACTGTAAAAATAGTTATGTGCTCATTGTACAGTAGCTATGTTTAGTAACTAACTTTAGAAAATAACAAAAAGGCGACTGCTTAGAAAAGCTGCATTAGTTTTAGAATTGGCTGTTTTAGAATACATTGTACAGGTGTCCCAGGCAGGTGGCTTGACCCCACAGATAACCTTTTTAAACAGGTTATACAATAGGATGAAAGTTAGAAAATAATACAACAACAACAACAACAAAACGATACATTTAGTTCGTAAGTTGCAACATAATAGTCAAACCTGTGTTAAAGACCACATCAAAGTAAAGACAAACCTGCAAATAAAGACCAGCAGGACCAATTCCTCCCAAAAAAGACTGTGCTCTGAGCTTTTGCTATAGCTAATAGCTTTCATTCAAAGGTTTGACTGTTCTATGAAAATTGATGTTACAGTTTCAAATTCAGATATTTTTCATTTCAAGGAAGTTAGATACAGTCACGATTAACTTCTTACTACTCAGGATAATGACTACCATCCTTTTGTGTTATCATGAATTATCATGAATTAATGCATGGTAACTCTCCTTTATTTATGTTGTAAAACAATGCAATTATAGTGACTAAGTATGTGTGATTGATTGGAGCAGTTTGTTTTTCCGGATTAAAATCCGGACTTCCCTGTTGTGAAGATGTTGCGGAAAACTAACTTTTCTCTGAGAACATTAAGGAAAAAGAATTTAACCCACTCGAAAATTTGACATTGTTACTAATATTACTTATTGAACTGATTGAGTCGTTTAATTAGGGTCTAGGTGGTAGCGACTGTTGCAGGAAGAGTTGTTACCATGACTTCAAAGGTGTTTGAATTCATGACCAGCAGCATGCTCAGGGACTGACACTTCAGCTTTCACGCCTGACTGATTCCCTTGAAACTCCTACTGTTACAGTTAACAGAATACTAACTATATTTACAGAAAAATCTATATCTGTTGTCTGGTATAGGTGTCTCTAATGACTCTCTTTTATTTTCTGCTAACTTCTTGGAAATTGATTTTCCAGAAATTTCTGCCGAACTGCCAAATTCTATTATGATTGAGAATTGAAAAGCATGACCTAACTACTACTGACGTTCATGTATCATAAAATGAAGGAAACAGTATGTTGTTATATCTAGACACTGAAGGAACTTGTCCTTGAGGCTGCTAGCTACCTCTTAAAACATAAAGGTGAACCTACTGTTGTGTCACTGATTTGTCTCTAATGTGTCCGTCCCTTTAGTGGCCTGTGCTGTGTATGTTGCATTTTTGTGCCCATTTCTGAGGTTGGTAATGATGATTTCGCTATGTTGAGCTGCAACTCGGGTGTGGTTACAGGTCTCCATGGTCGTCTCCATGGCCGTCTTGGTAATTTAAATACTTATTGCCCTCGCCCGAGGTAGATTTGACATTCAGGATATTTTATTTTGCTTGATAAAACATATCACCTGCCCATCTTATTTTGAACACTTGTGTGTCATTTGAGTTGAACACGTGCAGCACATAAGACTTAGGACATAATGTTCACCCGTCTGGAAAGTGTGAACAGAATATTTTAAAAATGGATGAAATTAATTATTACATAACATTATTAACTTTTAGTTCAAATGCATCCGTAGAACTTTTTGTTGTTCTACAATGAATAAAATGAAAAATATTCAATATTGAACTAGGGAGCTTTAGAAGTTGGAATAAACCTAAGAAAAAGGTGCGGTGCAAGGTTTCCAAGCAGGAGTTGTAGCAGGTTGCAGGCGAGTTAGCTAATGTGACTACCACGGGTAATAGAAATTCTTTACAACGGTATGAGGAAATAATACTAAGGCCCATTTGCATACAATTGTTTGTAATTATTTCAGTGAAAAAAATTTATGTAGTCAGAAACAACATTATGATGTTATATAATTAAGTGAACTAAGAAGTTATTATGTAAATTCTTCAGCATGTCGGATATATTTGCATATCAAATAGCAATAGTTGATGCATCTTCATTGGTTAAGTGCCCAGTCAGGTACTCCAATTAACTCCGCCTATGTTACCAGTGTTTTCGTAGAATAAATACTAGCACAGTAGATAAGGAGCAATATCTGTTATACATTGTAAACTTCTCCTCGTGTATTGATCGTTAAATTACTGCACATTTTTTACACCAGCTGACTACCGAAAAACGATTTGTATGTAGGGTTTAATTTTTGTAATATAGCTTCTCGGTATTGACGTAATTTCTTTATAAACAGCTGGAGTTATATTTCACAATATTTAGACGGGGACTTTCCAGTCTTAAAGACATGTTGAAAAGCATATTTATACAAACTTTTATGATAGTTTAGTATGCGTTATAGTGCCTTTGTGAAAGACTAAAATATAAATGGATATTTTGAAATGTTAAGTTGTGAAAGACTATTCAAATATGGAGCAATATAGAATTATTATTTGTATGTAAATAATATAGGGACCATTGTTGATATATATTTTTGGCTTTAAAAGCCAAGCAGATAGTGAAATCAAAATTTAAGTTTCAAATTCAAAGACTTATCAGCATAGTACATTGCTACTAGCATCAATGAGTGCAGTTGTAATAATGCCAGGTTCGCTTCCATCTCCGACAGTATCAACAGGGCACGTGTGTCACTGTTACGATGGCTGCAGATCGCCAGAGAAGACCGTCCACTCACCATTCAGTGACAGTATACTGCTGACTGCCTTAGAATACCTCAGTAAATCTTTATGGTATGTTCTTTGAATAATTAACCCTGAATACACCGTATTTTGTTCCCTAAATAGGAACTTTCCGGATACTTCAAAGTTGTACAAGTAGCATCGTTTTCTCCTAGAGCTGAGCATTAAAAGACTTACCTTTATCGGCTATATCTTCCTATGCTCCATTATATGGAGGGAAGGGGGTGGGGGGCGGGGGGGTGAATAGCAAGGTTCTTATTTATGCAGGGTTGTTGGGGGTGGACTGGAATAGCATTGGACTGTGAGCAAGATTCTTGCGATTGTTTTATTTAAATCATTCTCTTACTGGAATCAATGTTGGAGATGGCTAAAGTTCACCATTAAACTTGTTTATTCCAGACTACTCCACATTTTTACCTGTGAATTTATCTTAAATTACGATGGGAGGCAAGTTAAAATAATGGAGCCAGCATCTTCTTATCAGAGTTTACAATCCAGTAAGCTATATTTCCTGTTTTCTATAAATATTTTTTCAGTCTTTAATTAGCTGCTGTCTGAAGTTCCTATGTCTTTTGATAGTTTGTATAGGAAAACAGGTGAATATTATGGCTGTTTGATTCCTTGATTGAGTGGAACAGTCTCCCATGATTTGGTCTTCAATTATTGTACTGAACTGAAAAACTAGGTAAATATTGAGATAAAATGAATTAAGAGGCTCCAAAAAGTCTTAAGATAGCAAAACTTGTACATTATTTGTATATAATTTACTGAAAACTCAAATTTATAGATGGTAAAATTTTGTTTAAGAGTGATGTTTAGACTAGAATTCTGTGCTGAAATTTACCCTTATTTCAGATTTTATCTTTTCAGTAAGACAGTAGGTCCCAGCTATAAGATAGGGTCACTTGATATCTTTAATTGTTTTCATTTTATTACCTGTTTATGCAAATTAGTCTTTTCGGAATTCAGTGTTCGCCAGGATGCATTGTACTTTTTGTCCCAATTAATGTATTCCAGTAGATTTTAGTTCCAGCTGCTCACCTGATTATTTTGATAAAAAGATGGTGGTCAAAATTCAGCCTAATTAATTATGTAAGTCAATGAGTCATCAATTAAGATGGCCATAATAGTGGTCCCTCAGTGTGGTTTTCTTTTGGAATTCTTTATGGTTTTTCAAAAGAATGTTAGGTCTTAATTCAGTACATATTCAGAGCTAAAAATATAACTTGTCAGATAAATTTTGCAATTAAATTGGATCGTAAGGTTGGCAATCAGAGCCTGTTGAGGACTATCTTGTACGAAGTATAAAAAGTTGTCTGTCAAGTATGTATATATGAATATGTCCTACATGTTTCTGTGTCGATATAATCAGAATTTTTATATGGCCTAAAATCTTCAAAAGGAAAACTTTGGTCCTTGTATCCTGTCAGTAAAATAATAAAAAATCATGGTTTGTTTAGATAAAACATTGAAGAAACTGATATAGAATAAATATTTGAACCATGGAGGGTAAATACTTTCTGCTTGGTCATGATTTACAACAAGGTCTTATACAAACAGTTTTTAAATGTTAGCAAAGAAAGATCAATTTTGATACAAGAATTGGTCATGTTTTTGCCATTCTCGTGTCAGATTATCTGATTTTTTAAAAGATTTTTTTTGTTAAATATAATTATATAAAGAAAGACGATCACATACCTGCATTATTATAATAAGCATGGATTGAAAGAGTGCAAGTTGTTAAGCAAAGCATTTGGTGCACTGCTTTCAAACTGTGTGCACGTGTGTAATTATAATAATTGCTTAACAGCGCGGGCAACCCTGTCTTGCTTTATGTCTGAAATAATCACCCTTTATTACCCAGAATACAACTTGAGAAAATAATGAGGTAAATAATTTAGAAAGGTATACAAAAATAGATAGCATTTAGAGAAAGTGCAGTGTACAAGAACCGTAACTTTCGCTTTTATTTTGAAATTATCCCCCTGGTTTGTTTACTGGTGAAAAAAAAGAATTTCAATACGTAAAGTTGCTCTAACTTCAAAAAATGAGTGGAGACATTACAAGGAAAAGCACACTGAAACTTCTGATTTTGAATTATCTCCCTTTCTAATTTCATCTTCAATTCAGCAGGACACTAAAAATATGGCATGCGATTAATTCAAAACAGAGTGCTTTCAGAAGAATGTTATTATCTATAGGGAAGTGAATTAATAGAAACATGCATTCATTTTTAATTGAATCAAGATGCGTTGGTGGGTCTAAACAATGGCCTACAGTGATAATCTCAACTTTTATAGAAGTTAAGGAGTTTCAGTGAAACCTTAAAACCTATCAAGTCTTTCTCCAGTTTGCTTCCTTGGTAAGGAAGGAGTGCTGTTTGTTTTCAAAGAG
>JAUMHA010044881.1:0-19659 GCA_032359765.1 Saxidomus gigantea
CGAAGACAGGTTAATGGTAACTTAACGTGTGAACCAAGGTAGTATTATTACAAAACAGTATGTGAGAGAGCAAAAATGGAGTTGATGAGTAAACGAGTACTATATCATGTAAAGATGGTAAATGAATACAATAATTGCTTTTCGAAATCCTTAATTCAATATATGGACGATGATTTGAGCAAACCAGTTTGCAAATACTTACAATACATTCTGTTAAAGGAAGTTGACACTGAAGATTGTATTTCTTTACAACATTGCAATCTATATAGAAAACGAAAACGTTCACATATATGTTAGATACATTATTTTATTTTGATTGTACTGATTTGATTTAGGTGGAAAAGGTTTTCCGTGTGAACAGATTGCAAAATCCATGGTAGAAGCAGTCCAGGAATACGTTCAAGGGGATTCTTATATGGGACACCTTAACACTGTGGCAATTGTCGTTTACGAGAAAGACATGGTAGAAAAATTCACGAAAGAAGCTAAGTCTGTTTTTGCACCTTCTTCCAGAAGATCTTTCTGTAAGTAAATACAGATTACGCTTAAGATTTAACTCTTACTGCTAGTACTCTATTGAAAGAGATAATAAATGTTTCGTTATTCTAGCGCATATGATTGATAGTAGTGATCCGAACGTATTCATTAAAATTATAAAGACATAAAAGTGATGTTTCATCAACTGTATTAACTGGACACTAGATGCGTTTTACTATAATCAGCAGGCTCAGCCTGGAAATGTGATCACACATAATGTACAGTGATTAAAATCAACTCGAAACACACGACATATCAGATAGACCGATTGTTATATATTTGATTGAATTTTGTAGTTCAAGAAGTTATGAAGAAGTTTGACCGTAAGCAGTCGGATGAAACACCTACACATGGAACGGTGATTCACATCTATTCAGAGTCCCCTAAGAGCGATGCGAAAATTTTAGAAAGACTTCAAAGTCTTCGCCAGATTATCAAACTACCTGTAGCAGAGGATATAATGGCAAATATGTCTGAGTCACAGGTAAAGTTTGTAATTATATCATAAGTGAATTATCTCTGAGAGGATATGTTCTGTAACGATCTGGTTTAAACATACTCTAATCTTATGGTAAGACAGTTTGACAAACCTTAACTACGTAACCAGCGTACATGTAAATATGACTAACTGTCCGTTCACTTAAGAGCAGACACACCAATTTATTCCTTGTAAATAAATTGGCCAAGCTTCATTTTCCATTGGTATACATGTATGCAGTTTAATATGTCACAGAAGATGCACCAACCACAAACTCATACTTTCACAAATTTATGGAGTTCTGTTATTGTTATAATTTAATTTAACTTATTATAAAAGTTTATTAAACTGAGTGTTCAAGTTATTTAGGATTTGACTTTGGCTTTTATTGACCGACCGCAACACAGCTATTCAAACTGTTTTAATGGTAAAACATTTCTGCTACATTTAATTACAATTCAACTTTAAACGGGTGTGTCCCAAGTAGTTCCTGCGTCATTCAATGTCCCTAAAGAAGTTAGTATATTCTTATTGTGAGTTTATTTTCTCCTTTCCAATTTACTTATTGTTTGAAACAAATCGTAAAAAAATAGAAGTCCAAAGGACACGGATTGCTTTTGTATGTGCCTTGTGTGGTTTGCTATTATAACAATTTGTCAATAACAAATATCTAATTTTACCATAAAATCTATTAATTATGGTTGAAAAGGTGCACAATGTTATTTTTGTTGTGCGTGGATAATTTGTTCTTATTAAATTAAATATTTAATTAGAGTGTCTGTTAAATGACCAGAAGGAAACATAAGCATAATGTTGGTTTGAAATTTCATGCTGTTCAGAAGAATAAATGTCCATTCACCCAAACATATCATGCGCCGTATGGAAATGCAACAGGAACACCATAATTAAAGCAAACTTTAAGTTGGAAAAGGACTACAACAGCCCTATAACTCTTCCAACATTTGTAAAATGTAACAAAAAAGCTTGTATTTCATTAATTTATGTACAGTCGTAGACAAACAAGATTAAAATCCATCCAAACTTTTATGAGATAATGATCGGAAACAAGGGGGCTATCATTTCTGTACGACTCACTAGAGTGTTACCTAAATTTAAATTGACTTGTATCTTATGTTCCTAAAATATATATTAATTGAATGCAGCCATTCAAATCTTTTTGATCGGAAACCACCATTTTACTGAAATTCAAGTCAAAGAAGAGTAATTACTCCTGCAACAATGGTGCACTGTAACTAAAAATGTTATCTAGACTCATTCTTGACTGAGCTAACCTCACAGAGAGACAAACAATATAGAGTTAATATGTCTGACCAATTGTAGGACTCGCACCCTCCGATCTTGAGTCAACGCACCACCACTGTGACATGGTGGTTCAATTGCGCCACGAAAACGCTTCCGCTTCGCCGCAGCGGATCTAGATGTTGACTGAAATATATGTTAGTTGATACAGAAAAGCAACAATAAACAATATTTAAATGAAATAATCTACATTTAAGCATTCATAAAATATTTAACTTTAATGTTTTATATTCATGAAAACTTTTAAAAAGTTGCAATTAATAATTATAATTAATTACACGTTGTATTCAGTATGCAACATTTAAATAAACTTCAACGGCGACGCCGACGACAAGGTACATGTTACTGTAACAATCACGTAGTTTAACAAGTTTATCATAATGTGGGTAGGTATCACTTAGGGAAGGTATCACTATTGATGAATAACATTCCACTTGATTTCGCTATATGTACACTATTTTCCTACAGGTATCTAGCCTTAAACAGATAGGACAGACAAACGGGATTGAAGTATGTGTGTCAAAAGATCGTTTCAAACTGTCCGGTTATGGAAAAGAAGCTTTACAGATTGTCGCGCGAAAGGTTCAAGTAGCAATAAATAGCGCGAAAAATTGTCGCGCAACTTGTGGAACCAGGCACTAACTGGATTATTAAATACTTATATGTGACAGTAACAATAAGTAGCTTTGTAAATACAGTATTAGGTTATGTGCATTGTAAATCAGCTCTCGTTAAATGACAAACAAGTCATGTTTGAACGCCACCAAATGTAGTGGGGGTTGCGATTAGTAGTAATGTTGGATTTAATGTATGGTGATTAACCTAACCTAATCCTTTTGCACTCTAATTTTGTATATGGCTGACCATTTGTTAATGTTTAATGCTAAAAAAAGATGATTCTACGTGAAGTCTATAGGCATTGTTTCCTCTGTATGAATTATCAAATCATTGAAATAATATTTTTATTTATTTTCCTAAGTTTAGAATTCGGAATGGCGGTACAAATTTATGTAAACAAACGAATTTAACTTCCCAGACACTTCAAATAATAAGAGGACACATCATAAACTTGGTAGTTTCGTAAAGTATATTCAAATATCTGTTAGTAGTAATTCGTTTAAAATCGGCTATTTCCGTAAAATTTAGACTGGTTCGTGATCTCAAATCAAAAGACCGATTGTTACAAAAGAACACACTGTGAAATCAACCTACAGTCTAAAAGTAGTTACGTCACCCCATGGAAATTTTACTTGTTGCATTCCAATATACACGCCACCTCCAGGTATAATAATAATAATAATATTGCGCTTATACATTTGTATGATGTCAATTTCATTAAAAAGGACGTCGTATTTTACATATCAACAGTTACACATAAATTGTGGGAGTTTTACGACATGTTGAGATAGATTTTTGTCAAAATGTTTTTCCTCTGTGTCAATTTTTCAAACGTTCTGACAGCTTGATGTCAAAAGATTGTATCGGATGACTTTATTATGCATTTTATGTGAAATGTAGGATATAAGTGTCGCCATTTTTATTTTTGTTTTATGAAATGTATTATTTATTAACATGTTGGTGTATATGTCCGCCTTTAATAGCTGATAGCGAATTTTATAAACAACTAAGACTATTTTGAAACAGAGTGTATGCCGTTTATAGTGCTAAAATTTGAAGTTTTGCTTTCTCTGAAAATGAGTCCACATGCATGAACACGAGGCCGGACATATTGCGCCAAATGCCTTGTGCAAAACATCTTATTACCATACTGAGATTCGAGAATTGATTATACTGTTTGAAAATGTTAAATTAATTGTTAGATGTCTGTAAGGTTCAATTAGTTCATCTGATTTCCATTATGTCTTTGTATGAAACGACACAGCAAACATGTTGACATTATGTCATTTTCTATCTTCATGTTACAATTTTCAGAAAAACGTGTTTCGGGAGAACTCAGTTCTTACCAGTTTTCGCCCATTGTAGTTACTTGTTTTCCTTTTACTTTATTCTATGTTACAGTGGTGACAGAAAGGACATAACTAAATGGTTGACAGTGCAATGGTTTGCTTCTCGAAGTTCACAAGAACTTTGTGTCAACAACGTTTACTTTTAGGTTTGCTTGTTTGGCTGCTTAATAAAAGTTGTACAAGAGAAAGTTTTCATGTAGCATAATGCATTTCATTTTTAACAAGGAATACCTATACCCTTTAGTAGACTTCCCAACTTAAAACATGCAACCAGAGATTTGATGGGTATTTTGTCTTTATTGCAAGCGATTTTGAAAAATTCAAGATTACCATACTTTTTGCTTACCTTGGTTTTGCATTGTATTCATAAATTCACACTGCTCAAATAGGATACTACTTAATGTACATACATGTTCATTTTGTATACCTACCATACAATAATGCTGTGTTATATTTCTGCATTTTAACCAAATTGCACATATGTACCAATCTATGGTTGAACGATTTGAAGATATTTATTATTATTGCGTTGTACATTTACCTGCATGTACAGTAAACTACGTATAATGAACTCATTTGGGCCGTTTGAATTTGTTATTTATATCCGGAGTATGCATTTTATATATATACTTTATATCCATAAAGCAATCCATATTCAGTATAGAAAAATAATTATTATCAGTCTTAGAAACATTGTTCCTTATATCCGGTATTTCGCTAAATCCGAAGTTGTTATAAACGGAGTTTGTTGTAATAGGATTTGTATGTTGCTTTGTATTGAAACAGACACTCGATATATTAAATAGTATGGAACCTTGCTTTAGGTTAGTGTTCTTGTCTTTTTCTTGGCATTGCAAACATATTTCCTTACTGTTCGTACTTTCTTAGACATCTAATTCAATATTTTGCCTTGACCTTGTTTCTATGGACACTTCATCAGAAGAAATACGGACACATTAAGAAACACGTTCAGCTACAACCCCTTTAGTTAATTCATGTGAATGACGTAAGAGAGGTTCCCCTTACTTTTCAGTCAATAATATATCAATTAGTTCAGTTTTATTCCGTAAATGATGACATTAAGTTTTGATGTTTAAAGTATACATTAAGATAATTTGATTATTAGTTAAATACCATGCTATCAGGCTAAGTTAAAATTTTGTGCCCTGTATCTCCAGATGTTATCACGCTCTGACGAGGGTGGCGGCGACATTTTCATTTGCAACTGGGTGGATGAAGCTAGTATTGTAATCGTGTATTCGTCAAAGGAAATACCTTTTGCTCCAGTTTGGATTCGAACCCGGAACCTTCTATTTCGGAGGTAACCATTGAGCTATCAAGGCTCACAATGTTTATTCATAGATTAGTATTTTACTGATACACAAACACTTGATCTCTTGATAATGTTCTTTGTTCTATCAACAACCGGCTTACTAATAGCTTCCGGAACTCTAAAGTGATGTTTGTAGATCCTCGATCTCATTCATGAATGAAAGCTCAAAACTTCTACGTTAATTTCGTTTTAAGCTGTTCGTTCACAGTTTCCGGTAAAACTGATATACTAAAACACTAAATTCAAAAGTAACGAAAAGATTCAGCAACAAATGTAAAAATCTACAAATATATTTAACATATTGGTGAGTTTGTTCTGACGGTACCGCTACACTGCATGTTTAAATTGCAACGCTCTATAGTTTGGTAGCGTATACGTTCCAAACATATATATCTATTTTACACGAATTTATACTGAAACATTTAAATTTAATGATTCGTTCTGAAATATGTTAATTTGAGATAGTTCACAGAATCTTGTTGTTTTGTCCCGACCTAAATCTGAGAGCTAGCAGCTATAAAGCCATTAAATACTTATACGTTTTGTAAACGGGAAGGCTCAGCATATTGAATAGGCAAAGAAATGGCATTGATTTCATTTTGCTCTGAAAATCAAGAAAGGGTATAAACACGACATGTCTGCTAAACACATATTTCCCCTCCCCCATCCCCGCAATGATCAATTGCATTTTTACTTTGCTGGCAAAAGATGATTTGAAATAATTGAAAAAAAATGTGACAATCGGATGGCTTCATACACAGAAATGTAAAATTTGTCCAGTGCTTTATTCATAGTACAAGAAAAAAATCTTAATTCTGTTCAGATTTTCAAGTTTTTCATATTTAATCACGGATATCGAGATATAGTTAAGAATCATTCGCCCGACATTGGTACAATTTTCATTTATCAATTTGTACTTCTGGGAATAAGCAAATGTTTAATTATTCACTGTTCTACGAGTACGCTAATCAAACTACATACAAGGCAGATGCTACTTATTTGTCGACAGTATTTAACGGTGTTGATATAATGCGATTCAGAATGATGTAATTTGTGAAGCGTTTTCTTGCAGCAGGACCTATTTCAGTGTGTGAATTACATTCAACAGGTTTACAGAGTAACCCGTGGTTTATTGATTTAATTTGATATATTTTGCGTTAGTAATTTTTATACAACCGTTACTGTAGCCAAGAGATATCATAAATTGTAAATAAACTGCAAACATTTCGGTTCTTTTTGCGTTGGTTCTTTATCTCGCACGTAATTTCATCTAATTTTAGATGTCATTCTTACGTCAGATGTTTATTGTTTATGCAATATGTGAGTTATTTATAAGCACCGGGACGAAACAAATAGCTCTAATTTAACTCTTAAATATGGAACCACAGAAGAAAGGCAGGGTATATTATTCGTCAAACATCACTTGATATATGTGTTTTTTGGTTTATTCACAGCAATACACTACACACCCTCACACCCATTGTATGACAAAATTTTAGTACAGATATGAATTAATGTACATAAATTATATTGAAATGAAACATAAACACAAAATTACAACCGAAAACAAAACATCAGATACAATTTCTCTAGAATGAAATAATTTGTATCCTGGTTATAAGTTATAAGAGTGTTTTGATAATCTTCTGGAATTGTGGTCAGCATGTAACACACAACGACCGGAAGAAGTTTTTGCATTTGGGAGATAGACTGAAAGAGTAACATGTTAAATGAAAATACATTTTTACGAATAATTGATTTTGATAACTGCCATACATGTACTCTAATCTTTATGAAAGTTATTCACCGAGTTAATGAAAATATTCGAATGAAATATTTTCTTGTCGCAATATAAATGCTGTGAAACCTATTTAATATATACCCCCGAACACTTATGGGGTTGAGTGGGGTATACTGGACTCAGCTTGTCTGTCCGTCTGTAGACGGAATCTTGTGGACACTAAATCTCTAACACATGTAAACAACAACATGTAAATAAAACTAGGAAGATTAATTCTCATCAAAATAAGTGTCATTTTCTTAAGTAAATGTATAACATATAGAATTTTGTATACATTTGTACTCTATTTTATTTACCAGACATGTGCTCGTCCGATTATTAGGAAAAAGCTTAGATTTTTGATCGACGTGTATCTTTTTACAAAATTGATTTTGGAAATGGTTTAAACAGTTTTTGTTTCAAACATCTAAAATACTATTATAAGGGTAATTAAGTTGCCTCAGAAAGTATTGAGTACAAACGAACCAACAAATAATACATGTCCTATAATTTAACTCCATAAAAAAGATCACAGTTTGATACTATAAGAATATTTCACTACTTGCACGTGCAGATGGGAATATCTGGCTCGAGGGTAACTGTTTTTGGCGGTAACGAGGCTCTGCCGAGTTATCGCCAAAACAGATATTCCCATCTGCACGTGCAGTCAGTGATAGATACTTTTTCTTGCATACCATATTCGACTTATAGTAGCAGAATTACAATAAAAGTATGACTAATATTTACGCGCTATATTCTTGTAGTAATGTATAAATCTACACATTCCTTCATAAAATTAGTTCTTTCCGACGTCATTAAGATTTTCCAGGACTGGTAAAAACTGCAGATATCCCGATCTGGTATGCAAGAATGACTTCAGATTAATCGATCTTTTAGCGCAATAAAACATCGACTAATATTTGGAAGAAACCTTACGCAATAGTCACCTCTATTAGGTGAAACACACACAGGTTTAAAACAACTCGAGGAATCTAAAGAGAATATTACACCAAATTTAATAATATCATTAAATTGGGTACATGTATTACGTATAAATACCTTAGAAACAAGTGAGTAAAGTAATCTGTCTGGAATAAAATGAGCATAGTTTGTTCCCACAAGGCTACCACCATCCGCTAACCGATCAAAATCGTTGTCTGATACAAACGCTAGGCACTCACTTAATTCCTATGAGATACTTTAAAACGTATATAAAAAGGTTACATGTTAATCACGTGCTATAAACGAACACTTTCGGGAATGGGATGTCTTGTTTATTGTATTAGCTATTGAATCCTTGATTAAATTATCTGAGAATTGAAGTAAAAAGGGTACTTAATCCTGATTGCGAATCAAATTCTATCAAATTATATGAATCGCTCTTGATGCTTACTTTTCCGATTTAATCAACATTGAAGAGAGCTATAGATGGCCATCGATATTGACAAACAAATGAACATCATATTGTGCAAATATATTTACCTGGCACTCATTAATCTTCGCCAATATCCTCGGTTACGTTCGGGTATGTTTACGTTGTTTCAATTGATTATCATATGGAACAAATACATTTCACCAACTGAAGTTCACATCGCACAGACATTGGCGTATTGATAAGATGCCTTAGTTGTATACAAGGTTCCATTGGTTCGAATCCTGAACAGATAATTTTAGTTTTTGATAGTTATTTATCAGAGTAAGGCTATTTTTATTAATTGGTGACACTGTCTAATACACCGTTTTGGCTTTTTTGTATTCTATGATTTCTGTTGATTTTTTTTATTGTCGGTTATCTTTGCTTAGTTACTTATAATTGATATTCATGGCATTACAGGAATTAAATAGAATTACATCGTCTGTTGAATGAATGTTTTTCCCGTCTGTCCCTGTGTTATCTTCGAAATCCTTCGAAATATTAGCCAATGCAATCTGATATTTAGAGCGTAGCTGTTTTGATGATTTGATTGTCGACATCTTCAGTTCTATATACAAATGTATGCTGGACGACGGAGAAAGAATGCTCAGTCATTAAAATATATTGAAACCACGTGATGAATTAAGACAATAGTGAATACATTTAATGCAACAAAACGAGTAAGAAAAGTAAAAAAAGCATGATTCGAACCTGCATACGCTGGAGTGGTAGTCAAATGCCTGATTCACTACGCCATTGCGGAATGCGATATCTGGTACCGTACGAAATTGATATTTTTTATCAATCGCTTGTTATATTTTAATCCGAAGACTGCTTGCCACAAACGAAATATCCATGACTGCCATTTCTATATTGTCGCACAATACTGTTGATTCGAGGCAATTCTCATCCAATTGAGAATAAATTTCGGAGATGAGACACAACAATAATTGGCCTCCTGTAACTATGATCTTTACCTTACCTTTTACGACAGATATACATAACTAGACTTCACAGTGACGTTTCCTGCTTAGTAACATTTGAATCCAGCACAGGACTGAGGAGATGACGTGGTGGCAATAATTTCTAATTAATTGCTAACTTGACCTTTCACTACCATGTGGAAATGAATGCGCTCAAACAATGTTTGGACCATTGTTTGAAACACTGTTATCAATAATTTTAACATGTATCACAATTGTTTTGGTCATACTTTGAACATGTTCTAAACATGATATATCACATTTGTAAATTGGCCCTATTGCAAAAAGAGTATTGATCACGGTCAAAGGAAGTTGTGATATGACCATCATAAAACATTGATCAAAGAATTTGATGTTTATTTTTCAAATGAAAATACAGACCAAAATGCTTGTGTTTTGGTATGAATATTGTAGAGAGATGGTTTTGCTATGGATACACTTAGTTATAACAATGATATTGTTATGTTACGTCACTAGAAACGTGCAACGAAGATGGCAGTGTTTCAGATCTTTAAAGGATATGCTATAGCTCTGTCGTGGAAACATTTTGACCATGATTGAAACATAATTGATTACGTTTGTGAATTGGTCCCCACTACCAACACATGATTGACATAAGCGTGTTAGAAGTTTCATGTGCAATAGTAAAGGTCTCTTAGGGAAACATTTGACCAGGGTTATATCATGATAGATCACGTTCGTAAATTGGTCTCGGCTACCAAAACCATGATTGGACATATTCAACCGTGATAGGTTATGTTATGGCAATGAGAAACAGTTACTGAAATGGCTGTGGTTTGATAATATTAAGCACTGACATACCTCAATTACGAAAACATTTTGACATCTGATACATTATCAATAACGTCCATGGTAAGGCTAATGTCAAAACATGTTTGGCCATGGTCAAGAGCAATACTAACCATTATATGTTTTTTGAGGGACATCAATATTGCCACTGCAGCGACTGTAGTTTGGTTATAACTCTTGGCCATGGTATGGATCTCACATTGATACGTTTTACTATAATGTAGGAGCAGGTATTGTGCAATTATAAGTGGAAGGTCAAAGTCGCATTACAAAAGTGTTAAAAACGCTCATATTGTGCTGTAATGAGGTAGAACTTGCATACAACAATACTTATCATGTATTTTGAATTTCACAGACAATTCTGATAAAACATGTTATTGCTTGTCTTAAAAAACAACCTTATAACTAAAACATAATCATTTGTAATTTACAGTTGCTCATGGAAGTGTTGTGTTTGGAAAACCTTGTAGCAGTTCTTGAAAACAACTAAAATTGTATTGCCTTTAGAAGTTTCTAACTGTTCAAAATGTAGTAGTGTAAGAACAAATCTTACAAACAACTAAAACATTGTCAATTGTATTGACTGCAAACGTTTCAATCTCTTCATATTATAATGATGTACAGTGTGCAAGTATTGAAAACAACTAAAACATTGTCATTTTCATTCACTACAAAAGCTTCGAACTGTACATAATGTAGCAGTATATGGGCCAGTCTGGAAAACAACTAAAACATTGTCATTGCATTGACTACACAAGTTTCTAATTGGTCATAAAGTGACGTATTGGTGACCCTTCAGGTTGTTCATAATGCAGCACGTGGTGCTCTTTTTAGCATGTCTTGAAAACAACTGAAATATAGTGGTTTAACATAAATACAAGTCAAAGACTAAAAACGTTTTTAGTTGGTCATAATGCAGCGATTTGTGCACTTGGTTTACAAAAAACTAATCTGCAATACAATGTCCTCTACCGGTTTGTAAATTACATCTCTCGGAATTTATATACCCGTATATAAACAGCAAAAAGATTTTTAAAATAAATATATGACCTTCAGTATAGCCTCAGGCAATATATGAAAAACCAAGTATTTTTAATATACTTCCACACTTTGTATACAGTGGTGCTCACGTGTAACTTTGCAATATATTCGTGTATCGTGCGTGTATCGTGCGTGTATCGTGCATTCCGTTGCATTCATTGTGCGTTTATCGTTCGTGCATTCATCTTGCATCATTTAGATTGTGTATCGTGTAACGCATCGTTCGTTCTGTGTGATGAACGTTGAACGAAAGGAATGATATAAAAGTGGTCCGAGATAGTGCGGTCGACCAGAACGTTTGCACGTTAGTCTAGACCTAAACGTGCATTATTTATATCATTGTTCAAAGATCGGATTAAATAATGCAAGAACTACTGATAAAATAGAAAAAATTATTCCTTCAATTATCCAAACAATCTTAGTGTTACATATTTTTTCTTTTTCCCGCGAGTTATTTGTGGGAAGAAGAGATGTTGACTTCCGGTGAAACCGAAAGTAGACGTTCTTTATTTACACCAGATACAAAGAAAAATGTGTTTTTCTACTGACGCAAAGGATATTGGATGTCACTAATTTGTAAATTGATTCTGTCTAGACATTCGCTAGATATTTCACGTCAGGGTATAAGGTTATTTTTTAGATAGATCTAATTAGTATATGTGTCGCTATTCAACTACTAATTATTCTTATTATCTGTTTGGTTTTACTGTAAATTATCGATGATTTAGGACTTTAAGTCTCTTACATTGTTATTAGACATATATTAATATAATCGTTGTTAAGCGTTCTAGCTTCTTTACTCGCTTTAGACGCCGTACTGAAGTATTTAAATGAGCAAACACCCTATTAGCCGATTGTTCGCGAACATCTTTTAAGTGGAAAACAGTGGATTTCATTTTTCATAGGATATGCTGATGCTCAAACTTGCAAACAACACTTACACTTACTTACCTCACATTCAGACTAAGTACTCTTTCTTGAGTACAACTTGTTTTTCTCCTTTAAACATAGCTATAGAAAAACAACAACAACCTAGTTATACAGATATTTTTTTCACTGAGGTAAACAACAAATTACACTAGAAGTAATTACAGTTTTGAAGCGACTATCAGTAGGTGAAGTAGCAGATCAAGAAATAATTTACTCCTCAGCACCTGCGTCCCTCAATACTGCAAGAAATTAACACATCTAGTTCAACTCAACCAATGAGCTTTGCGCGATTTTTTCCGCTTAAACAATTGTCTAAAATATGTCTCAAGAACGCGGTTAGTTAAACGTTTAACACAATCAATCTGCCTTTCCAAAGTTAACATGATTTTCATTATAATGAGCGAGTTCGCAACTAATGGACCTGATGATATTTCAATACAGCATATCAAAGTTTTGGTTCGTGTAAACAGGTACATGCGACATCTTTGTTGATATCTTACAGTAAAGTTTTATCCATTTGATTAAAACAGTAACCATCTCTTAGAAAGAAAACGGAATAGGTCAGTACATATATACAGTATAATTGATAAGCCACAAAAGGCAACAATTTTTGTTCGTTCTAATCTGGATAAGTGACTTTTTAAGGATAGTAACTCGAGATCGATCAACTTTTCTTCTAATTTATCGCGAAAAGTCTCAATCCCTATTGAAACATCAACAAAACCTAAGTAAGAAAACAAGTTAACCACAAATTAAATCATACACATTTCAACTGCCTAGTAGCGTTTCATACTCTTAAAATCTTGAATTATTTGCCATTTTTGAGGAAAGATGTGACTGTGCCGCAATAGAAACAAAGATAATAAATTGAGGTTGAGATTAACCATTACAATGTTATCTCAAGAGCTTTTGACTCTCGTCTGTAGCCACATCAACGCTCCATCTCAGCTAGGCGACAAAATAAAGTCACTAAAAGATAAAGGAATCTTAATCTCAAGGATATCACATGAAACACTATCTTTGTTTTCATTAAAATTAATTGCAAATCTGTCTTAATATTTCATTACATTTTGCATTGTTTTATTAATATATTTTTTTTTCACGAGAGTTCCTGTCACTATTGCATGTAAGGATTCTTTGTCAATTATAAGTTGAGCATCGTGCGAATTTCATTATCTAATCTTCACACTTTTGATCACGTCAGCTGTCTTAGGTCTTGCGTTTTAATATAATTTGTTTCAAAACGCTTGAAAACGAAATTATTTTCAGTTTTTACAAGTTGTTTTAAATAAAATATCTCTTTAAAGACATGTATACATGTATATTATGCAATTGCAAGTTGGATGAAGCTTACTGATAACAAATAAACAGACTGAACAGAAAGCGGTAGCCATCCTTTAGATTCTAATACATAGTACTTGTGTTCTTAAACAATAACGCATCATCTATATTGTATAAATTGAGGCTGCAATCGCGGCCGCTCTATAAGAACTATTGGAAATAATTGCACGGAAAACATGAATTAATTGGCAACGTTTTATTTCCATCGAAGACTGGAGTAAAGTAAAGAGCATTATAATTATGCTACGAAATAATTTCAAAACCATGTGATTACGGATGATGGAAGAAACATTTCTAATCCTTCTATGAACATCAGTTGAAAATATCTTGAATCGTGCTCAGAAATATTCCCTAGGGATCGACGTAATTACAAGGGAGTAGCTCAGTTCAACCGTAATCTATTTCAAATAGTTGTGACGTGTTGTTTTTTCTTTAGAACATGCTTTTCACTTCGATGAAAAATGACTTATCTGCTATATATAACTTTGTTGTTTAAGAATATTTAGTTTTGGATATTTCACAATTCTTTCATATAGGGTGCACATATTAAAACATTCCGAAGGTAATGGAGTTTAGGGAAGATAGAAGAAATAATAAATATAATTTCAAGATTTGATTTTCTTTTTAGGTTAACAATACATTTTGTTATTTCCCTCACATAGATCAGCTAGGAAATAGAAAATGTGATATTATTTATTGTATTGAGGAATAATTAGTGGGATTTTGTTGCAACAGCTAATTTAGCATTAAATAGAGAATTTGTCAAATGGACTAAACTATTACATGCTTATCTTGTAACACAATTCTATTATGAAATTAAAAATAAATATTCTAAACTTTTATATAATATCGAACATCTTACACACATACATTTCGTATAAAATTGATAATTTTGCTGGTATTTTTTCTTTATTTTTGTAACCAATTTTCTACACGAAATAATCATATCAGATAATTTCCTTTTTTTTCTTTCCAGGTAAATACAATTTGTATAAGAAGTTGTTTGACAATGGAAATAAGCTCAACGGTAATCGTACTAGGGATACTTTATCACTTTCTTGGAATTCAAGGTTTTCGAATTGGCAATAACCATCACGCTTTGACTAAAAATCAGTTACAGTTGGACAATATATCGGCATCGAGATGGAAGAAGTTATTTTCTAGGCCTATTGAATATATTAACAACTATGATCGAAAGAAACGTTTCTTTGAATTTAACCCAGTTGCTTTCAAAAAGGAACCGTTGAAAATACCTGAAGCTGAAGAACCTAGGAATCAGTTTCTTTTTTCACCATTAATTTCGAGTATTGAACGCCTTAAGGCTTACACACAACGGAAACCTGTGCGGAAATTCAAGTCAACCTACATTTCCAGCGCTGAGAAGCCGAAGCATTTAAAGCCATATGTTGATCATTTTTCTGGAGTTAAGTCATTTTCTTTACACTTAAATAATCAAGTAAGGACTAATAGTCTTGGCGCTACAATTGAAAATGTAACTATTCAGGGTATAGTGCGGCCTGGTAGTGGTATATCAATGAGAGCATTCCTTGAGCCTAATAAGGACCAATTTACAGAAAAAGACATTCAAAGCAAAACTGGTAAAACAAATTCTCACTCTTTACATGCATCGTGGAATGGTGTACCGGTATTTGAAGAAACTAAGGATGGCTCAATGAATGAATTTGATTTTAGTTTGGCTCAAGCAGACAACGAACCCCATGCTTTCGAGTATGAAAGGCAGCCAGGTGGTAAACTTTTGAATAACAAAGTGTCAATGTTTTCTCAGGATGACAGAAATAAACATAATAACATTATACAAACCGGACTTGAAACTAGCAACGGAACTGAGAAATTAAATTCTAACGAATTCATTCAATTGCAAAGTGTAGAAAGCCCCGACCTCATTAATTCCAAAGGTTACGAATATAAAAGTGAGTCAAAACCAGATGAACTTGACTACTCTAAAGCTAGTGGACATTTCAAAGAAAGTGAATCAAACCCATTTTTTGGATTGGATTTAGACCTTACTGACAAAGTTCCAGCACTAGATAAAGGTTTTGAATCATTTACTTTTGAACCAGATGAGCTTGAAACATGGGGAACAGAAAATGTTGATAGTGATGTTGCTAATGACTTCGAATTTGGAAGTTTTGGTAATATAATCAATGATAATGAGAATAGCATTGACCAGCCAGTAGGGGGTTTTGATCATTATAAAGAAACTGGATCAAAGCCATACTTTGGAATTGAGTACATGCCACCAGACGGATATCAAACATTTGAACAAGGTTTTGGATCATTCAGCTCCGACACAGTAAGTAAATGTTTAAATTCCCATATTCCATGAAGCTTTGCCATATTGAAAGCTATGTCACAATATGTCTTGATCGGTATTACATGAATCTATGTCCCATTATATTTCGGTAAAGTTTTAGTGGATAATGATAGATATTTCAAATTTATAGATAGAAGGTACGAGCTAGTTGTCCGACATGTACTGACATTAGTTGCTCGTGAACAATGACAGTTCTATTACAGTAATCAAGAATTATTTTCTGGCAGTGTGTTTATGTTGCAAACATATCATAGATAAACGACAGCTGCATACAGTTCGTATTGAAAGTTGTTCAAGTTAACACATCAAAGTTCTCTTCATTCATTGTATGGTGGTGAATATATATCTTTTAACTACATATCCACATGCTATGAAAGTTATTCGGGAAAATTAAGCTTTATACAAGGTTTTGAAACTTTCTTGTACAGCTAGGAATAGTTGATGAAGAATTGTTGTGTATATGAAATAAAAGGGTGACAGTCGTTTGAAGATAGCAAACCAGAAATTCGCAGGCAAAAGCATGTAGGTCATACCAATTACCGTGAGTTTTACTGGTTAATGAAGGTGCACAGTTAAATACTCCACATACATTCGACATCTTTGCCTTTCAAATTAAGTATCATTATATGTTTTTCAAGAAAAAAAATCCAGATTATAAACCGTAACTATATAGAACGTATAAAAGGAACCAATGTTATTAACCTATGTTGACAGTTATCTTCTATCTTTCAAATATACATATTAACGTGAACTTGGAAAACAAATATTTGTAAATTCATCCAAATGTTTTCTACCACAATTGATTTACTCTTATCTGACAGCATATCTTTTTCTGAACATTTTGATATAAAATTTGAAGTGATATTTTTTTTAAAGTTTGCTCTAGAGGTTATTTTCAGACGATCACCAGACCATCATTCAATCTAAAAACATAGACAGAATTTAAAGACAAAGGCAAATATTTGAAAAATGGTAAATTTAAAGATTATTACGCTTTAGTATTTAATGATCATTCAAGGTAATTGGCAGATCCCTTTATTTGGTGTTCCATTATCATTTTTAAAAGTATTTGTCAGACATTCAATAAACGTACATGTAGTAACGATAACAAAATTGCATGAATCGATAGATGTCAAAAATATATTTGCTTTAAAGAGGTACTCCCTACATCTTACCGATTATAATCTAGAAACACAGATTATGTGTTCAATGAACGTAAAATGATAAATAAATACAATTTCAAAGAAGAACTTATGGCGAAAAGTGCTTCATCTTACCACAACTAATCAAAGTAGAGGCCTTCTGTAATAAATCGCATCAACCCATTAATTGTACAACAACAACAACTATACATAGATCATTAAACGGTTTACGGTACTGCAACATATTTTAAACCGCTAATTTTATCGATAATGACTGGAATGCATATCTGAAACTTTTAGGTTGTGTTAGAATACTTCCAAATATTCTATTATTTATGTTTTATGGTTATTTAGTTTGACAGTAATAGGGAATGTCCCTTTAACCTTAGTGATAAGATCAATTAATACACAGAACGTATAAACGCTAGATTTCCGTGTAAAATAATGGAGGAAAACCAAGGTCGTCGTGATGGTCTTACGAGACAAATTTGAATGCGAGACAAGTAAATTTCTCCCTATCTAAATTTAAGAATAAAATACGGAAATAAAGTCATAAAGGTACAGTCTTTTGTCAAAAGTGTTTCCACAACGCCATTACCTCCAAAAATGTATCACCAAAAGTCATCTTGAAATATTTGACGTCAAAATTTACTATAGACATATACAGCCACTGACTTTCAAATTTGCAAATGCTTGTTTAGATAATGATACCCTTAAAATAAAAAAACATAATCTATTGTGAGAAAAGAAAGTACATTTTTTTTAAACTTTCTTAAATCAAAACACTTTGATAGAGATAACATTTGATATGAATTTAGGGGAAAGTTTTTCAAAATAATAGTTTCATATTAAAATACAAAACATGTATATAGCAAATGTTGACATTGTTGAAACACTTTTGACTCAATACTGTAGTAGTCAGTATGCTATAGTTTCATTAAACCAGTTTACATTAAAATGCAAGTGCTGTGCTTTTCTTTGATAAAATTGTAATACATGTATGTAGAAATATCATTGAGAGTAGTAGAAAACAATAATAACTTAAAAGGTACAAACGAAGCAAGTTTGAAAGAAATGATGAAATAGTGAACGGTAATTGTTGACATATACATCAGGCAGCATCCGCTAACTAAATGTTTTTGAAGAAAAACAGTCCTGCCGGGTTAATAAGTATTACATGTATATAACAAAAACTGCAGTATATTTACCCATCATATAAAGGCGTCTGAATGTCGAGTGTTCAAGACATGTCCCTATAGAAACATAACTGCCGCAGATTTCTAGTAATTACATGTAAAAGAAACAACGTCAAGCAATTAATTGCCATTCTGATCAATTGATATATTTGTATGAATAACACACGCTGGCGAAGGTGTAATGGAATATTTGGGGTGTTGTTTCATTCCAGATCTGACATAAACCATAACTTTTTCGCAGGCTTTTGTTATTTGTTTTATTATACCGAAGAAATAAATCGATCATAAACAGCGAAAGTGATAGTAATGGTTCGTCTTTAGAGACAGGTGAACAGACGCAATTCTCAGAACAAAATCGATCGTAAACATTTATGAAACAATTTTAATGCGGCTTATCATGTTTTGGAATAATTTTTGTTTGTCCAGAATTTAAGAAAAGAAATGAATTTTTAAATGCAATAAACCACGAAAAAAAAACTACAGCAAGTTAAAGGAAGCTAGAGCTATCACTAAATGTGATTAATACCCCCGAAAGACTGCTTTATAAACTGAGCAAGTTCGTAGTTACAGGATACCTTGCAAAAACAAACCAAAATATAGATATTGTTCTTGGCAATAACTCTGTAATTAGTAAAGATAGAGTTATGGTTCTTGTACACTGCATTTCCTCTCATTGTGCTGGACCATTGTATGAAGATGTATTGCATTCCAACCAGCAGTTTTCAAAATATGCTCTGCGACAAGGAAAAGTAAAAATGGGCAATAACACTCAAAATACTCAAGATAGAGCTATGGTTCTTGCACACTGCACTTCCTCTCATTGTGCCATTGTATGAAGTTGTATTGAATTCCCACCACTAGTTTTCAAGTAATGCTTCGGACAAGGAAAAGAAACAAAGGGCAACAACTCTGTAATGAGTAAAGAAAGAGTTATGGTCCCTGTTCACTGCACTTTCCCTCAATGTACTTGACCAGTGTATGAAGTTGTATTGAATTCCAACTAGTAGTTTTCAAGTTATGCTCCGGACAAGGAAAATGCAACAGACCGCCCG
>JAUMHA010045103.1:0-14847 GCA_032359765.1 Saxidomus gigantea
GTTTTGCATTCAGATGTAGTGACTAGAGGGGTTCGATATTTATATGACATCGGATTTTGACCGTAGTCAGATGCAGTCCATAACGATGATCTTTCGACAGCATATTTCTTCCAAGGTTTGAGACTGCGGTTAGAATCGAGTTGATTTTACTTCAAATAGTTTGTTGATTTTTTCGGTTGGCCTATTAGTTTCTCAAGGGTACGCAGTTGAGCTAACTGAGATAATCGAGAATCTTCGGTTCAGCTTGGACCAGTCCGTGTTGTCACCGTGAATGTGAACGTAAGATTTTATTTCAGCAAATACAATCATTGTTATGTTGTAATAATAGTCAAACATTTATGCACATGTTTTATTAGTTATTTTATACGTGTACACCATTACCATATTTCTACACAGCTTATCAAAATTGGCCCAGTATTTTAGTTATCTGTGTGTATTATAAATATGCATGACCGTAAACTTAATCTTGGGTTACAAAGGAGGTTTGGTATTGAATATGAAAATAATTTTACACACATTGGAATTAGGGCTCCCACTTAATATTATTTGAGTAACTCGGACCGACTCGAATGCGTCATTCATTGTTTGATGTTTGAGAATGGTTCATTCGTGCCAACTTTTAACCTGAGATGTATAATATTTTCCTATGTTATTCATAATATATGAGATACAGTAAATAACCAGTGAAAATCCTAAAATTCTAGGAATACTTATGAACATTGTAATTGAAGTAAAAGTATTTTTTGTTTAAATAAGAGTCTTGATGTAGTGATTAGTATGGTCATTGTCAAAAAGTGAGGACCACCCTCAGGAGCCGAGTGTATGAGTTCTATCATCTGACCTATCCTGAAACTTTTTGCGCATCCACCCCGTGTGTGTACCGGCACTTCGCAGGGGCAAATTTGAGCATGTAAACCGACTGTTTTATAATATTATATTTTTACCGAGAGTGAAGTAATTACTATTCTGTAAATTAAATAATCCTTAAGTTTGTAAAGTAGTAGGTTTTTGTGCGACAGGACTCATTTTATGATAACGTGCTAAGTGGTCACTGTAGTCTGTAGTTATGATTGTACTCAACTACACGTACCTATTATCATTCTTAAATATTGTTATCTGCCCATTCAAATGATTGTTGTTACAGATACAGTGGTAGTGATCGGTATATATGTTAGATAAAGCCCGAAACCTCCCTCGGTTCAGAGTCCAGCTTCACTCATGTAACGTCTCCATCGCCATATTCTCCTTGTGTAAAATTGCAGTGGATGGTATGTTTTAATTACTTTATTTCTTTTAATATGGACCGAAATATATGAAATGGAGTTGAGGTTTGATAATGGGTGTAGATTGATATTCTACATTGATTTTGTCTGTTATCTTTTTATGTTATTACTTAATAATTATCATTGAATTGAAAATTATGTAAATTATACAACACCTATATAAAATTATGTAAATATAAAATGTTTTACAAGAATTTGTCAAGCAAAGATCGTTATTTTAGAACCGTGTTAGTTTATACTAATTTATTTTAGCTCGATTGTGACGAAAGCTTGAAGCTTAGCGAGTCACTCCCGAGTCCGCTTCCTGGAAAAATCAGTACTGGTGTTATATGAGGAGGTACGGTCGTGACCACAGTGGGGCTCGAACCCGCAACCTCCGGGATGAGCGGCAGTTGGGAATTGTATATTGGTATATTTAACTGATGTTCCTTGTGAATGTAAATACATGTATATTTTTATATGTCACAGTGATGGGCTATGTATTTTGTAAGCTAAATCAAGTTTTCTGTTCTTATCTGTTCAGTTTTGTTATGTAATTATACGGTACTCAAGTCTCATTCGGTCTGACGTGTGTCGTTTTATTTACAGATGTCGTTCACTTGTTTTGTGTTACTATGTCTGAGCGGGGTAGTGTTCGCACAAACGTCGCCACCGGCACCGACGCAATATCCGTATCCGACAACATGCGCACCGAAAAACGGAACTATACTGGACCCTAATCGTAAGTAGTAAATTGTTATGATTTCATTTGGTAATTTTAATTTACAGCTTATGACATTTAGCTGTTTATTTAGTAAGCAGTAGTGGTATCAGCGTTTCTTAAATCGGAATAGCACGAGTTAGAAATCGTTATGACGAAGTCTCAAGCAAACTTCTCGTTATCTATCAAATCATTTTTGTTTTGTGTTCACATATTTTGTTGTTGTTTCAGTACCAGCTAACACGATAATGCCTCCTGTCCCATACATTCCGGATACGTTCCAGCTGCGTGTTGAAGCAAACATCATTGACAAGAAGACGACATGGACAGCGGAAGAATACTACGATGATATCAACAACCGAGCGGCTCTTAGAATCTTAAGAAACAACTCTATGGACTATATGATATTCGACTATACGAATAACCAGATTATTTATGACGTCAGTGAGTGACTTTGTTATTTTCTGTGATCCATATGTTGTCTTTCAATAGTTACTCTGGCTATATATATTAAGGAAGTAACCTATTAAGGAACAGTGGGCACGGGATAGAGCTTTGAAATCCGATTGTTACGGGTTCGAATCTGGCCAGTGGTAGATTTTACTGCGACACAACAGTCCTGAGATAAATACTTCTCTAAATTCAAGCCATATAGTCATAGATATTGTCAGAAAACACGCCACAATCTATGTAAAATATATAGGTTAGATAGATAGTTATGTATTTTACATTGCTTTTAAAAATATCCTTCCTGCATGGTTGCCTCCTTTGCGAAACAAGTTCTTATAACTTAGATTAATCGCCCTCGAGACTCACCCTAGATGGAACCAACCTCGAAAAGAGAGAGATGCAATGTTGAAATATCTTTATCTTGCATAAAGACACTACCGCCTTGGCACTGGTGAGGATCGAGCCCGGGACCCGCCGATCATGAGGTAAACGCGCTTCCACTTCGCCGCAGCCACTTCATTCTCCTCATTCAGGTTCAAGCCGGATTCGGCCATGCGACTTCTAATTAGAATTCCCCCTTTGTACTCTATTTGTTACAAGCTTGCGATTACTATATATAGCCTATTACTAGGACTGAACTGTAGCAAATTATAATAAGGGTCATTGCCAAAGACTAGCTTACTCACCTAGAGACCTAGAGATTTTGAGCAAAAGTAAATGCAGACATATGTACAACTACTGGCTTCAAAACGTGTTTGTTGAACAGAGCTGTCTTAAAATAAATTTGCAATAAAGACGAAGAACCTTCCCGCAAATCTGCTACCAATGAACTACTCTTACCATTAATCAAAGCAGAGCAGATTTTATTGACACTCTTAACAAGCATCCCCTTTTTTTTTAGTTGTTTAACCTTTAATTTTAAGTTAAAGCCAGTGGTTAATACAACCATGAAACACGTTTATATACCTGAAGTATGTGTACATGCTTAAGTGGCCGAGGATTGTTTCACGATTATCAAATGTAAGTCAAAATGTGATAAAGCGTAGATTCGCTGGATCCAAATTTCTAATGTTTAATGACAAATATCGAGATATAAACTGGACGTACTGGGCTTTATTGAGTTCCTGAATCTGTTTTTACATCTATTGCAAAAACCAATAGCTGATTGGATATGGGATTTTCACAACTTTCAGTAAAAAATAGAATTGGTAGCATTTTGAATTGATAAAAAAAACGAAATACGAGCGAGAAGATACAGTACAGGGTTAATAATAATAATAATAATAATAATACTCAATTTTCTGTACCCTTCTAATTGAGTATTATTTTACTAAATTAATCAATCATGGGAAGTTATTTATTCAAATTAGTTATATATTTACATAAACTAATACATTTAGTGGTACATATATTTTCTAAGCATGCAATTCAATGTAATGTATGAAACCCAGTCTATCAAAATTTAGAGTTTGAAATATTTGTTTGACATATCGCAGCGTAGTATTGGCTGCACATGGGTAAATCAATAATATAGGCTACCGAGTTACTTCAAACACTAAATAGGTTAATGTTCATTTTGATACAATTACTACAGTAAGTTGAACTGACTAATTTAATTTGGTAAATGCATCAAAAATGAACACTAACATGTAGTTATCTGTCGCTGAGATAATAAATTCACTTCATAAGGTTGATATGATATAATAATTCATGTGATAGAGGGCGCATTTTACAGATATGTTATTCGCACAGATTAGTATATACGTGATAAAACATATCTTATATAGATACCTAGCATTGCACATTCAAAAGTGAATTTCATTTTCATTTTACCAACCCATAGTTTTACTAATAAAGCAAAATCTGACCCATGGACCAAGTAAAAGCATATTTAGAAAATAAACGTTTATACATTTTAACTTGTTTTCTGCTATGGTGCACGGAGGTAAAATATATTCAAATGTGATAATACAGCAGAACGACATATGATTTTCGGCACTATCACAAGGTTCAAGGGTTTAGAGGCCTTTTCACATTTTTAAATACTTATGTATTATTAACATAGTCTTACATACCGGTATTTAGTAACTTATATGTGATGAAGCCATCAAGAAAGTTGATGTTTTGAAATATGACAATATAACAATTCATCAAATGCACAAAGAACAACTCCATTCATTAATATTGATATATACGTGTATATAATATAGGTCCGTGATAATACAAGGAAAAAGATACATTAAAATTGGCTAGTTAATACGCTTAAAAGTCTTAAAAGGCTTAAAGTCGCTTATAGTAAGGCCACTTTTGTCAACTTGGGCCATCTGCATTTAGACCCTTGTATTTTGTTAAAAAAGAAACCAAATAATTTTAGATACCCTGTTAATTTAGATTATTAACTTAATATATTAAAGCTCTATACTTTCTGACTTCAGACAACAACTGTTCCGTGACGCAGCTGAATGCAGACCCTTATGGAAATGAATTTATTTTTGGAATGAAAGGAAGCGGTGGGGGTGGTATGCCACATATCTACACTACCGCTTCTGCTCTCCATTTTGCCAAGGCAAACGGTCTGGTAAGAAACGCACGATATTCACGTTTGAGTATCTAATATGTTTAGTCATTGTTATCCCGTCTTTCATAAATAAACTTTCCTCTTTATCGAAATACTTAAGCATTGCTAGAGTCTGCACGTTCACGTTGACGTCATACTGCGTGAAGGATGTATAATAGATGTTGATCATGTGTAAACTTGAAAATGATATGAACAAAAGACGGTTCTTGATATATGATAAAGTGTTCTGTAACAGTGAGATACTAAATTTAAAAAGCCACGTAACAAAGCTCCTTACCAGCAACGACACTGTATTTTCACATCAGCAACGACACTGTATCAAGTTTCCTCTGAATCCGTTTCTTGAAAATCGAAAATAGTCTGTCTCTCCTTTCCCTTTACTAACAGGTTGTATTTGTTGTTTTCAGATGTACAAGGGACATAAAATTGTCAGAGGAATCAATTGCGACTGGTGGCAATCATGCATGTACTGGCCTAATCTACTGTCTAACTTTACTCTGGATTACTATTTCACTGGTAAAACCATGATCCGATATCAGTAGTATACTTATTACTTTAACTAAAGTAGTTTTGATTCAAGAACAAGATTAAAGGATGTGTTAACTTAAAACACCCGTAAACGGAAGAGAAAGGATGAAATATCTATAAGACACTAAAAACGATTTCTCAAAAAATACAGAAGTCTACTTAAAATACTTTGAGGCTGCACTTTTATTCAAAAGCGTTTGCAGAGCTAAATTTCGTTAACGTGTATCGATTTGTCAGAAATACATATATGGACAATTGGACATTAATAAGAATCTCAATCCTTCAGCAAAATATGTGGGCGAGCAGCTTTAGATTTATCCGAAGCGGCTTTTTTCACCAAGACTGATGTCTAACTCGCGAATTCCTAATGTTACATTTTAAATGGAAAATACATCTACACAATTATCATAAAACTAGCGCTGCACTTCTTCAACTATTTTGCAAAATATAAGAAAAGTGTATTGACAACACTATTTCTTGAAGAAACGAAATTTGCAATAAAGACATACGTCACTATTGTTTAAAGCATCATGACAGTAGTCTTATTCTATCCGCACCAAACTAAAAAGATCAGTTATCTTTTAAGGAGTGTTACAGCGTAAACTAACGTTTCAAACTCTTCTCACTTTTCAACAGTTTCACATTTTAAAAATATAAAAATAGTATAAATCAGCTCTATATCTTATGTTTGTTCGCAACTCTTTCAGTAAATAATAACTGGACGGTCCCTGATCTGTCTAATCAAGTGCCTGTGATGGCGGAAGTACAAGGAGTTGCGGTGACGCTTAAAGGATTTAGACCTTTTCATCATACTTACGAATACTTTGACTACCGAAACCATATCTGGGACAGCAACTCCGTCTTCGATGTAAGTACAGTGGTTAGAATTACGAAAATCCCTGAATTGTACATGTTTATTGAAAATATTCTAACGTGAATCAAGTCATCAAACAAATAAAGAACGATAGCCTTCTAACACCTTGCTGGCGTCAATGAATGTTTGACTTAGTGTATGTTGTACGGTTTTGATTTGCTAGATTCAGAGAGACCTTCTATACATTGTTTGATTCTATATCACCGTAGCATATTTTATAGTCATCTGGTGTGCTCTTTGACATCTTAAATTTTATGTTATATATATATTGTCAAACATGAGTGTCTGAAAGTAGGTTTGCCTTTCGCATATTTCAGACCCCTCAAGGCAAAGTATGCCCAGGAAGAAAACAGACAAGGAAGGTGCCCGTTTTGACTGGACAGTATTCATACAGAGAAGAAATTGTTGATAACGTTGCTCAAGCCGTATCACAAGCAGATGTAAGATGATTTCACATTGCAATTTTTTGCGCTGTTACATTCACTTTACCAAACTACTTCACGTCGAAATAGTACTCTGAAAAATGTTCAAACATTAACAAATGATGCAAGTACATTGTATTAAACAATTAAACTAACATAACTACATGTACAGTGTACAATGAAGATAAGCAAACGATAGTAGTTTTACGCATCCCGGGTTTAATCATAAAACAGTATATTGTTTCCTTGCGTGTAACGCCAAGGGTTATTGAACAAAATAAACCATTCAAAATCAGTGATAACAATATCATTAACAATTATGGTGTCAGGTACGTAATTTGTTGTATACATACGTGAAAATTCTAGGTATACTACGACTATTCATACCAGTTGGTAAGATTTGACTATCGGCCACAACTATCACGTTTTCCCTACTACGCTACCAATCCAGTGTCAGAGATACATGACTACTCTACAGGTGAGTCTCGGCGGAATTTTGACTTTGAGATAGATCATATTGTCTGGCCTACTCCTCTAACAACCGTGGTTCTAATTTGTAAAAGTCTATGTCGTTTAGAAGTCAATCAGTCAGTTTCTTTTGTCCTTCGATTGAGTTTCCGCTATACCACAATGTGTTAAGCTTAAAAGTGTGTATGAATTTTCTCAGACTTCGGAACTTGAAATGTCTCTAATCTGTTGACAGGTATTGCGTACGCCATCGACAATTACCTTGGAAACTGCAGTATGATCCCTATACAGAACGCGACATTTGATGCTTCCGTTAAGCTGTCTGTGAACGCAAATCAAAGCCAACAGTTTTATGTGCACATGAAGTCGCCTTCACAGCTGTTCTATCTGGATAACACAACGTACACATACGAGGGAACGGTAAGGACGGTTCTTGGAATTTTTACAACTTTTCTATTTTGCATTATAACAGAACAGTAAGTAAGTATCGTAAGGCCCAACTACGAAGCTTTCCACTATTTCGAATGATTTACTATACATGAAATATTGTATTCAGTACAAATTTTCGGAGCTTCACGTCCCAAACGTCTTGTTTGATATTGACAAAACTTTGTAGAAACATTTGAATATGGGCAGTATCATTATTCATCTTTTACTTCACGCTATAAACTGTAGTTGTTCATCTGGTTTTGGGCAGAGGGACAGGAATAAAATATTGAATTTTACAATGGAATAACTACATTGTATTAGCGTAAGCAAGTGTTGTCGCATTTTGAACGCCGCAGGTTTGGTGTGCTAATTGTTGCCTTTTCATTGTTCTGTCTTGATTTTACTCAAGGGGCATGAATGGGTACATCTTTACCTTCGATTTTGACGTAAAATAAAAACAATTTAGGTTGCCTACCTCAAAAGGTACAAAATATTACATTTATATAAATTAATACGTTTATTCGTTTGACGAGTGACATCCGTCCTCTGTTTGACTAATTTAATGGATTTGGATCCCAATATAAGAAATGCCGATTGAATAGAGTGCAGCGGTGTACATGTAGATTCTGACTAAGGCTCTAACCGGGTCAGAACGATAGATGTATCTGTCGCCAATTCAGGGAATGACTGTTCTAAAAGACTTAGCCAATATCAGTGAGAATGGTAGACCGTGATCAGACTTCACAGAAAGTTCAGACTGACTCACCCTACTCTGGTATCAAATGCCAAAATGTCTGTCCCCAAATGATCTGTCTCATTTCTTGTTTTTACTCGTTTCTATTGTTTTCCCTTACAGCGCATGGCGAGAGGTATCCTGTGTGACGTTTTCGTTTCAAACAGAACTGACTTCAAACTTCCAAGTTATTCTATGCCTTTTGCATCGACGTTTGAATTTTACTTCATGAACGTGAGTCTCACATCCTGGTCTACTGTTAACTTTTTGTGAAGTCCATTTTACACCTGTTATCATTTTGCACGTAAAACTTGTTCAGATATTTCTTCTTCCAATACTAAATGTGTACGCACTAATTAGTCATGTGTTTCGTAAGAAACCGACTTGGTTAAGTTTAGTTTAAGGGTAGCATAATTGTCAAGCGCTAAACTTTGATATATTGCGTAACTATATCCAAGGCATGTAAGAAGGAAAAATAACTGGAAACTACTTCGCAATAATTTGAACACGTGATTATGAATAATTTTGTATATTAACAGTCGGACTGGAAGTCGAGCACGTCGCTTGGTGCCAATTCAGCGGCAAATACTAACATACCAGTTCAGCTACGCATATCGACACCGAGCTGGGTAAGCTACTTTTCATACACCAAACTTTTAGACCAGTCGCAACTGAAACAAAAAAAGAAAATTTAAACTGGTGCACATTTTTTTAATTTCTAATCTCAGGACTTGTACACTGGCATAAATTGAAAACGGCACGTCAACAAATTACCCACTTTTCCTCGAAAACAGGAGGCGGAAATTTCAGTGGTAATAACTTCCGAGGCGATGCAGCAGTCAGAAATCATAATTATCTAAACAACAGGGACCAACATTGCTGTAAATGACTTAATGTATTTGCGTGATTTCGGGCGTGTATGTAATAATATTAACATTATATTACCTAATGGTCTGTGTAAAAAGTAACTCTTAAGTATTGACTATTTTATTTCATTCCTGTGTCAGACAGGGAAAAGCTCTTGGGAAGGAGAGCACATAGTTTCTTTTTCACCATCTACGTCCCTAATACTAGTTCGTGCGCATAATAAGATGCGCCATAAGATCAAAGAAAATGAATTAATTTGGCTTCTTTTGACTCTTATTATATGATATAAGAATTAGGTAGTGGAACAGTTATTTCATATATGTTCGGGAACAGTCAAAATTGTTGTTTCTCTGTATCGAACTGATATATACTTCGGGACAATATTTTGACTGTTCCTCAAATACGCATTAAATAGCAGTATAATATATACAGAATTGCGACAATGAGAGTAGTGGTAGATTATATTTCTAAATTTATATTAAATCACATACGGGTATAACATGCAGAAGTTGCATGACATTATCATTCATCATCAGATGTTAAAGATCGCCAGACATGATGTATTGCTTTCCAGGTTAACTATCAAGCAACGTACAACATTTACAATTTTGATTCCGAGGACCCCTCTTACAACAGATTCCAAGTGTCGGGATGTTATGACGATTTTTCAAAGAAAGCATTCATTTTAGAATTTCCAGGTATATCTTTTTAAATTGTTTGTAAATAGAAAACTAGATAACTGCGCATTGGTAGTATTTTTCTGTCCAATTTCATAATGAGCTAAATGATTATTTACTTTATTTTATAATACGATTTGACATTCAAGCCAACTCTCTAAGGTCAGAGGCTTATTTTCGACTTTCCTCTGTTAAGGGAGCAGATGCATGATAATAGTGTATCAAAATATTATAATCAAATAGGTTTATGTCTTAATAAGAGAAGCATAGAATAAATACATGTCCGTAAAATGTTCCATTTGCTTGCAAATCTGCAAGATCCATATATATCGATTACATGTATAAGCAAGAACTTACTTGCACATATCACAAATGAAGCTTATCGTGATTAATCTTTTCCTTGTATGAACATGAAGGATCATGGGACAGCAGTCTTTTACAGTACCAGAACCAGTTTATTCGTCAGATAACAGGGAGAATTTCAACAGTGGGCCATGTATCACATATTCGTATTCAAAATCCACAATTTCGAGTAGAAACGGGTAACTTCTACCTTGTTGCAACTCTGCTTGAGTTGCCACCACCAATTGGTAAGTCTCGTTTTTCTTGATCTCCTATTAAAATGTGACATTTTCTAGATTGTAAGATTTAAATTTGGTTTTCCATGTGGAATTTCTGTCAGTGAATATACAGGCGACAAAATCTCTTCATGTAAGAACTCATAGTATCACATTATACGATAAACTACGACACAATAAGAAGAAAACAAGATACAGTATGAATTAACTATGATGAGACGATTGTCTGCATTCCGATACTTCTCTCATGAGCCATAGTTAATGTACAGAAATGACTGCAGTTCTATTTGTTAAATATATTTCTATACCACCAGTCTTGTTCATTAAAAATGAAGAAATTTTACCTTGCTTTTGCTAACTCTGATCTTCTGTTGCAGCCTATTTCAGACAGATACCTGGACGGTTCCGGCAGTTTACAAATGACAAGTCAATCACGGTAACTAGCGCGGCTGACTGTGCACGAGCTTGCAACGATCCGGGAACATTGGGACAATGTAACAGTTTTGATTATTGTGCCTTCCAGAATCTATGTGGACTCAGCAAGTCACATACAGAGGATGGATCCGCCGTGGTCACTTCTAATGGACAGTGCGACCACTATGTTCGTGAGTATTCCCCCCCCCCACACACACACACACCCCTCCGTGCCTCAGTTGTTACGGCCGAGGATTGCAAATCTAATTACGCCAGGCTTGTCGAAATATTCAACTTTCATATAGCAGAATTAGACCCATCAAAGATTTCTCTATCGTTCACCGAAGCTGACACTGAACTCGTATGCATTCGGAAAGGAGCGGAAATCCTCGTATTATCCCGCAAGTGTCAAGGATGACAGGTTCACATAATTTCAGCCTGAGGCTATTTGATAGTCAGTATGCGTTTAATCTTATATTTTGTATTTTACATAACATATTATCTTTCTCACATGCATAAATGTACCAAAATATACACGCATAAATTCGTCTGCTATCTGCATCCCTTTGTAAGATTTCCCGAAGCTACGGAAATGATCGGAACTGCTCGGCAAGTTCTGAGCGATATGAAAATAATTGTACTCACTGAAAACAGGTCGCATACAGACAATTTTATTATTACAAATGTAAATGGTATTTATAAAATATATATTTTTAAAAGCTAAATAATTGTGCATTACGAATCCGTTTGCACAGATACAAAAACTCATTCCTGTGACTGGCCCGGGATATTTGACTTAGAAAATGATACTCTTCTGTAAAAATTATAAACTACAAGTTACTTTCAAAATAACCCAAACAGACTATTTTACTTTCAAAATATCTAAAAAGTCATTAATATGTATTGTCTTGTCATTTGTAAGGTCACGATATCATGGATATAAAACCTTTCAAAACAATGTACAGTCAAACCTGTGCTACAGACCACCTCCGAATAAAGACCACCCTGTGAATAATACCAACAGGGATATCACAGTGCACTATTTATCTATAGTCGAAACACATGTGAATAAAGACCACCTGCAAACAAAGACCAATTTGTAGCTTCCCAAGTGTGGTCGTTGTTCACAGGTTTGACTGTTCACAGTGAATTTATCTTATAAAGTGTTTTCACTGTTTTAAAAAAAGGTAAAAGTGTCCTGCTATCTTCTATATGATCTTCTAGCCGCGAGTTCTATGCGGCGATGGTTCTAATTCTGCCATATTTTTAAACATCATATATGTAAATTTGTGCTGGGATACTACCGTACTGGCACCGGTATATACACTCAAAACAACAATGTCACATTTTTATTACAAAACAAATTGATTGATTGAAATTTATTTTTTGATGTATTGTAACTTTGTCGTTTTCTTCAATAAAATTAAGACTTCACATCACGTATGTACTTTACATAAATACGTCGGGTATTTGCTAACAGACGATGACGTATTGGCGTTTTTTTAATTATGATTAAAGTTCAGTCGGTTACATGACCGGGTTTCTGATCACACTATCTCGGTGGCTTCCTGTAATTCATGGACTGTCTCATATATAAGTTCTTTATTTTCTACTTTTACTGTAATTCAGGAACAACACAGACGAAGCCTTTTGAGCTGTCTTTGGCTGATGCTTGGACACATCTCAAGAATGACGTCCTTATTGGAAATTTCCAAGTACAAGTTACCATTAATGGAAAGGTGAGTATAAATACAGTCAAACATGTGGTAAAGACAATCTCTGAATAAAGACCGCGCTGTAAATTACAAAAAGCAGAGAGAAAACAGCGAACTATTATGAGTACACCAGTCCTGTGGATAATGACCACTTTTCAACATGGTCCACATTAGCTTCTTTCTGCAAGTTAGTGGTCTTTGCGCAAAGTGTAAAAGGACTCATTAACTGAATTTGCTGTTTATGTATAGTCGCCCTTACGGTATTTTCAGTTTTGCGAATTGCATTTACTGCCAGACGGACAAGTAGGTCTATTTTCTAGAAAACTGGCATGGGTTTTGTACCGATCAAGCTATTAAGCATACGATATGTAACAGTATACATGTGCAGCGGCTCTTGTATCCAATTAGAAGATATTCGTGGTATCTCATTGATGAAATATCATTCTATTTTCAGGCTTCTTCCTTCAAAGCGGGCTCTATTGACGACAATGTCATTCAAAACGCACAACGCACCTCGTCATCACGTATGTTTAGAATTTACTACTGCCTTTAAATAATCGCTACAACCGGTTTCACAAAATGAACTCTTTTAACGGTATAAGTAACTAAGAATCACGGCGTATATGTCTCGTACGTCCAGATCCGGCATGTTCCAAGCACTATGATCTAGAACATTACTTCTTATTTTAGTAAAACTTCTAATGAGCCTTAACCGTTACTGAAATAATGCTTTGAGACAAATTCAGTCAAACATTTCCCAGGAATCAGCTTCAATTAACTCTGAATGAGTCACCAAGACGCGTCATATTTTAAGCACACCTACAGTACATATTCAGTATTATTTGAATGATAATATACTGAGGCTAGTTCTCAGTTTTACATGGCTATGTTGCTGTGCCCCTTTTAGTCGTGAAATGGCTTACAACTGAACTAACTTTTAAACATAAAAGTTGTCATACATTGTCTAACTTTTTCTGTCCTTTAAATAAATGCATAGTTTGGTTTATATTGTATTGGGTTTAGCTTAAACGTAGACAGGAGACAGCTGCATTAATATTTTAGTTTTTCAGAGAAGAATGGCTTCTGTATAGTTAAACTAGTTTGCGCCTTGTTTCGGTAACGTTAATGATTTAATGTTTATACATATATTACTGAGAGATTTTCTTGTGTTACAGAAACCTTGATGTCGCAGTTTAATATGCAGATCAACAAAAACATCCCTGGCTATGACGATGCAATACTTACTGGTATTGCTATCGATGACTGCGCTTCCGCCTGTCTCACCCAACAGTCCTGGGTGTGCAACTCGTTCTCGTACTGTTTCGGTACCGGATACTGTACATTATCCAAACTTCAGCCAGATGAACGCCCTAGTGTTGTTAAGAACCAAATGATGTGTGATTTGTACACTAGTAAGTATCACCAGAGACATATATCTACTTGCAGCTCTGATATGTAGTTAAAAGTACCGAGGCATATAATTGGTTCACAAATTTATTTACAATTCAGCGTTTTTCTTGAATGTTATATGCAATCGTAGCCGATAATATTTTGAAAAATGAATTACCGGTTATAAACGTAAATGACTTGACACGCACGCATACAATAGGAGCGTTTAACGAGTTCCGTAGAGGAATACATCGGATGATTTAAGGATCGATCTACAAACATGCAAGCTGTAGGTATACATTTCATATTTAATATTTTACAGAGAAGTATACTGCCAATTATCAGATGTTCAAGGGAAAGACTGTGCTGTCTGGTTCGGATACGATTTACCAAAATATATACTCTGCCGATGAATGCGGCAAACTCTGCTCAAATTATAATGGTTTCAACTGCAAGTCTTTCGACTATTGTGATGACATTTCTACATGTTATCTCGGTCGTGCTCACTACTATGATATACCAATAGCAGATAAATTAGACACACCCATGTGCAACCATTATTCAAGTAAGTTAACTCCATATTATCTTACAATAGTTGTTGCCCCTTACAGTTTTTAGTTGCTACTGTGGTTACAAACTATCTTTTGCAGAATATCTTATGTATCCTCTCTCTCTCTCTCTCTCTCTCTCTCTCTCTCTCTGCGTGTCTCTCTCGGAACAGTCTAAAATATTGATGCAGTCA
>JAUMHA010045214.1:5646-19650 GCA_032359765.1 Saxidomus gigantea
TCAACATTACTTATTGTTTTCATTATCTTTAAAATAACACTGAAAAGCGTGGTGAGTCAACATTACTTATTGTTTTCGGTATCTTTAAAAACCACTGCTGTGCTATATCTATATAGAGCATGTACAGTCGATTTAAAAGCATTGTTAGGAAGGTTTTCGAACAAGTAACGATGAATTTTGCTTGTAAGACATATTTCCTGGTAATATAAGGGGTACAAGTATTTTACATCCAATGTGCGCCTGGGACTTTAATCCTTGCATTCAGTTTGAACATTTAGTTTGAAAATACAAAAGGCACGATGTATCTGACAATTTAAGATAGTAATCAACACTTGAAATATCAGATGTCATATGTCTTGAACGTCTAGGGTTGCATGATAATCCCTATTCAAATGGAAACGACACTATTATTTGACCAAACACATGTGAAAGGTTTTATTCATTTTCTGCGACAACAGTCAAAACTAAGCATTGCCTTACACCGATTTCGAGAAATAAGAAACGTAACATTGTTGCTTACATAACTGTAACTATAGTTTAGTTTGAGTTATAAGTTTAGTTTACTCACTGTTGTAAATTAAGACGAATCAGTAATTACTGAAACTATCTGGTGTGATCTACTTTACAAAATATAGCGGGTACTCTTTCCCTGAAATAATCTTAAAGCTTATCAAAGCAAAACAATTCAAACACTTTTCTGTATTTTGTCACATACAATTGCCTTTTTTTCACGTGATACGTCGATTGACGGTCACGCAATTAATTTTCAGTATCAAGATATTGAAACATTTAACTTCGTCCCTTGAGTACCAGTCCAATTTGTGTTTGTACCTGCCATTTCCTTGAGTAACATGTATAATTAAAATTAAAACATTAGAACAGATTTCAGCTCTGTGAGTTTTGAGTCCTAAAATGGCGCATTTTAATTACATAATTTTACGTCTGTATTGTTATGTTTGTGTACAATTTCCTGCAGATGTATTCAACCGCTAGGTGGAGCTAATGTTACATCCACGCAATTTCCTTTCATACACAATCACAATTTGTTTCGAAACATGCCTTGACTTAGGTATCTTAGAAATTACAAAAAAAGGTAACAAGCATGGTTAGACATTTCAATAAATTCAAAAGGACGAATTATTTTAAAGTTCCAGGATCTGTTTGAATTTATATGTATTGATAGGATAATGAAAGAACCAGGTTCTATTCACTCTAGAACAATGATGACATATGCCTTTCTTTCGTATTCAAGTTGTTTCTTCAATAAAAAGAGTTGCCAGAAAGCCTTTCTTATGTTTTGCAATATCATTGAAAAAAATACGGCGCTATATATCTAATATGTACTCATCCATTGAAAATATTTTTGGTACAAATAAAGGTAATTTCTGTCAGTAAGAAATCTTTTTTGATAAAATGAGAGCTATTTGTAAATGTGATCCTGGGACTTTCAATTCCCATGATCACAATTGTAACTATCTCTCTTTTTACCGAGAAAGATGTCTTACCGGCGGAATGATAATTATTTGTTCCAAAATCATTCCTCACTTTGATTTGTTTTTAGATCGATGTACATGTTCGAAATATAGTGCAGTAATTGTTTCAATGATATTGCAAAAAATAAGAAAGGCTTTTTGGCAACTCATATTCATGAAAAAATTTCTTCAATGCGAAAGAAGGGCATATTTCAACATGTTTTAGAGTGAACAGAATATGGTTCTATCATTACCCTATTATTAAATTTTTTTTTTATATCAGTAAAATCAATGTGATCCTGGGACTTACAGCTGCTCTTTCACAGTTTCTAGTGACAAAAAATATCTCTAAAATGATATACTAAAACATAAAATATAAAGTCAAAGGCTGGAATCAACACCACAATTAAAATTCTCGGTAGCAATTTGAAAAAATATGTTGAAAATGTTGATGGGTTTGGTTTGACGGCATCGCTACACTATTTTTTTATTGGAATTTCAAAAGCAATTATAGCTCTTTACAATTTGGTAGCGAATAATTTCAAAAATACAGAAATACTTTAGAGTGATTTATACTTGAGCATTTTGTTTTTGATGATTCGTGGTTGTCAAATATGATGGTTTAAGACAGTTCGAAATAACTATTTGTTTCACCAAAATTTGAGAGCGAACAGCCTTAAAACAGAAAAAGAAAGTAAGTTGAAGCCGTTTCAGTTTGCTTCCTGAACCATTTTGATAAATCAGAAACAACAAATTTGAAACAAGATAACAACGAATGTATATGAACCTATTTATTATTTCGAATCAAACTTAATTGAGCGACAAGAGACAAAAGAAACAAGGCTCCCCCTCTGCGTTGACGAAGCTTTTAAATTAGTTAAACTTAATTAGATATCGGTGTGCCTTTTTCCCCCTCGAACTATTACATTTCTGAAATGTAATTTTCCATTTTGTAAGAAGATTATTATCAAATGTTTAAAGGAATGCCAACTGAACATTGTCTGCCTTATCAGCGCACAGTGAAGATCATGATTATTATGTACAGTCTCAAGGGCACCAACAGAGTGTAAGTCCAAAACTTGTGCTTTCATATGAGGTGTATGTTGAGTTGTATTTATTGCAGTTGCGAATACGAATTATTCACACGAATGAAAAATTAGACCAAATATTTTACCGAAATCGCCCAAATATGTGAAAATTTAGTAATCAGATCAATTTATATTTTAACACAAGATTTAGACACAATGACATTTCAAAACACTAATCAGACAAAATGATAAATGTACACAATGTTCAGGCATAATGTTATGGCGCTTAATTCAGAAATAATGTCATGTATACACGATATTCAAGCACAGCGATATCTTAACACAACATTCAGCAACACGTCGTACAGATGTTCAAATAAAATGAAATTTGAATGCAATATTCAGACATAGTGACAGTTCAATCAAATATTCACACAAAATGAAATATGAACACAATACTTAGAAAACCTGACATTTGAAAGATATTCAAGCAACATTTCATCTTAGTTATATTCAGGCATTCTGCAATCTTAACACAATTTTCAGACAAATAACATAATGATATGATATTTTTACGGAATGACATTTATACACAAACTGCAGATAGAACTAGATGTAAACATAATATGTAGACAGATGACCTGTCAATACAATATTCAGACAGATCACGTGTAAATACAATATTAGTATGCAAACAAATGATATATATTCACATAAAAAACATGTTAACACGTTTTTCAGACAACATGACAGTTTAAAATGCAGCATACAACTATACTGACAAAACATTATACCGATACAATGATAATTATATTCAAACAATATTAAACCGAAATTACATCGGAACCCAAAATCCATGCAAAATATGATTAAATATCATAGCAAATAATAAAGACAAAATTGTACTTTAATATAACACCTAAGCAAAAAGTCATTTAACACAAATTTAGCAACATTGACATAGAACAAGATTTAGACAAAATGACATCTTATCACATTATTGAGGTTAAATGAAAATATATCAACACTGCTAGATACACGCACACACGAGCGATCACACACTCGCCCTAAAACACACTCAGTTAACATTAAATGAATACAGTTATTTCCTCATAAGACAACCAACTCAATTTACTACGACAAAACACACAGTAATACATCCATTATACAAAGTATTAGACGAAAGTACACAACTAAACGCGGTCTAGACAAACATGTCATTAAGACGCATTTTATAATATCACATAATAACGCAATGTTTTATTAAACTCAATAAAAAAGCAAAGTCAGACCTTATCTAAGATCACAAAACACCCTTGAGAAAGTGATCAATGGAAAGTATAAAGTCATCACTAATATAAAAATGGGGGCGATGTTGAAGTAAACTATCATATTTGAATAGTACTTTAGCATAAACTAGAGTACTGATTGTCGTATCATAATTAATATTCAGTACAAGATATAGTACAGCATCAGCGAAAAAGGAATGACTAGCAATCATGACGTTTATCGTTTTATACCAATCACCTGATTAGCTCAGCATGGATACATTTGTATATACCTAAGTAACTAAAATTAAGATCTGAGCAAAACCGCCCTTAATTTTATGCCACGCCTAAAACAGTATACCAAACGGAATAAAAACGATAGCGTTTACATGAAGAGGTCAGGCGGCTAGAACGACTCAGAGAGTGTATGCGTTTCAATTTGTTTTTTTTATAAAGCCTTGGATAAATGCGAACAACAAAGAGAACTTACTTCGAAAGGCAGAAACAAATCTATATAGTTTTAAAGATTATTTGAAATTTTATTCTGCTAAAGAACTATTTATCATCTGGATAGCACAGTGGTTTGTACACTTAACATTTTGTTATCAGGATTTTATCTTCAGTCATGTCTATCACTATATAATGGAGGACTTCGACAACGAAAATGAAACAGATTTGTTGCAAACAGTTTTTACTACATCTGAAAACAATTCTTGGACTGCAAACAACCAGACATTGTACACTTGGCCGATTTACACCTGGGAACCATTCAATGTGTTTGACTTGCTTCCTCAAACATACCGAAATGCTCGAATATTTATGTATAAATACCTTGTAATAATAATTTGGACACTTTCTCTCCTTGGCAATTCGCTTGTCATCGTCGTTCTCTCAAAGAAAAGGAATCGGAACTTTTCCACATCTGTTTATCTAACCGGTCTAGCAGTTGCTGACTTTAGCTTGAATACATCCAACACCTTTTTGCTTTATTTCCGTGCGCATGGATACATAAAAAATCCTGAAACAGTGCACGATTGCCGATATCGCAATGTATTTTCTTTTGCCATTGCTTTCATAACAACGTGGATGCTTGTTGTTATCTCGTTAGAAAGGGTGGTTAGTGTTTTGTTACCACACAAAGTGAAAATTATCTGCACAGCAAATGTTGCATATGTAGTAACAGCAGCCATCTGGATTGTTTTCATAGGACTGGCCTTTCTACACGAAAGTTTGATGACGATTTCACCGTTAGGGTGCCAAATTCAGCATGATTTCATAGACTGGTACTATGACTACCTGACATGGGTATTGATAATCGTTAAATTCCTGTTACCGTATGCCATTATTTTCACGTGTACGATCATAATCGTAGTTACACTTCTGAATACAAGACGAATTCGAAAGCACAGCACACAAATGCGGACATCCGTCAATGTTGTTATGATAACTGTCAACGTCGTTTTCCTTCTCACTAACTTCCCGTATATTTTCTTCTATTCCTTTGCTGAGTATACCTCTCTAGCACCGAACGATTTGTTGAGCTATGCGTACTACTATTTCTGGTATTCATATCTACAAGTGCTGAGCGACCTCAACAGCGCTGTCAATGTTTTTGTCTACTTCCTTGTTGGTTCTCGGTTTCGAGCCGATGTGAAAGAAATTTTCTCCAACTGCATTCCCAGAAAACGCACAGAGAGTGTAGTCGAAAGCCACAAAGCACGCTTCATGAAAACTACAATTTCGTCACTGCCACCTATTATAGATGAACGCTTGTCTGCAATACCAAATGTTCTGCGTAGACAGGAGTCCCAATTCACAATGTAGCACATTTGTTCAGTCATGGTTTTATACCAAGATTGAGTATTTTTGGAGTTTAAAAAATGATGTTAACGTTTACAAAATATTTCCAACGAAGATCAATTTCCATTAATGGCTTACGCCGCAAGTATAGAAAAGATTGACGCATGCTGGTGGCAGTCTTGCTTTATAATGTATCCTTCACATTGCAATTTTTATCTCTAACATTCTGTATTTAAAGTAAATGAAAATGGCCGTTCATATCACACGTTTAACGCTTAAATAGTTCGTGTTCGCACTACAATCGGAGGCACACGGCAGGTTTTCATTGGTTCTTCAACGGTATAGTTCATGCCACAAAGAGTTGCATTTATAAAACACATCTAAACAATTTGCTGACTCCAATGTGTCAGAAACTTTTAGTCACCAAGATAAAAAAAGGGAAATTACCATTAACATTTAACAGCTAGTCAAACTATGTAAAGAAACAACCTAAAACACAGTGGTTTATGCTGTGACTTAGTAAGCCGTTCCATATGTTTAACTTAACATCATTATTTTTGTCACTACAATTGTGCTCTTCTGTACTTGTATGGGTTAAACGCCCATTTCAACCGTATACTTCGGTCATTTTTACAGGCGTAATCATCTGTTATACTCATGAACAGACAATCAAGAGATGAGATATCGTGCAGATGAGTAAACAAACATCCGAAGACTTTGGGTCGTTTATTATATTGTGTTAAATGTCAAATAAGTGTTTGCAGTAGCAGATATACCTTATAACTGCTATTTGTTCTATTTTAGTATGATTGGTCTTCCTATGAACATTCTGATAAGCAAACTCCTTGTCGAATTACTTACATGGGACAATCGCGTGGCTGGTTCTCGGTTTGGAAGAGAAATTATAACATTGTGTTACTCTGTGAACTGATCAAGCTTAAGGTCTGAACTAAAATGCTGCTCCAGTTCACAACCAGAACTGCACAAATCAAAGAAATGATATGTCGGATATTCTAATATTTGAAAGGACATTGACTTATATGTAGACAAAGTACGTGCATTTTGGAAGTCTGGAAATTCATACGGTATTAATATACAATTATGGTGTTGTCACTGATACGTTTTTATTGATATTGTTGGATATTCTAAATCAAGCACATACTGTGTACTCTACAGAGGAACTTGTGTCACCTTCCATGGTGTCTATGCTTCTGTAAACGTGTACAATGAACTTACCACTAATAATGAATCAAACAATCTAATCTCTTTGTTTTAAATAATTTGTTACTGAGTATGACCAGCGACACGTGAAAGAGGCCCTTTGAAAAAATATTCGGAATAAAATCTTTTGTATATTTTGAACAAACAATATTTCAATATCAATATGCAAAATTGTCAGTTACCTACGTCCACTAGATACAAAATTACATTTTGAATACTTTTCCTTATGCGTCATTGTTTATTCTAAAAATGACGTCATAAACAAAAATTTGACACATACGCACACTTCAATTGACTTTAGCCGTTAATTGTTGTAGTAATCATTCTCTAGTAGGAACATTGCTTTTTGCGGTAATCATTTTCTAATTGCGACTTTCATATTAATGACAAACTTATATACTCTTTCGATATATATCATATTTGATTAAAAACTTCATGACCTCTTTCCACGATATTCTTTTTTATAAGGTATCGCCAAAATACAAAAAATGGAATCATTTACAATCGCTGTTTGTGACCTAGATCTACAATGGTCTGACGATGGTCTTTCAGAATTGTTAAACAAAATGGATATTTCTGTGCAGGAAAACATACTGGCTATTGTTATGTATTTAAAGATATGGACAGAATGTCAATTTTATATTGTTTTCAATCAAGTATTGTCGAATAATGTAAAATGTCCGAAGGCCCTTTTTTCGCGTGATGCCTGTCATATTTGATTTTGATTTCATATTTGAGAAATTTCTTACCGTTTAAAACAATGATTTAGTTTATTTTAATATAATTTATCGTATTGTAATTATGAAGTAGCAGTTTGATGTAGATTGTGTTTATTTTATTTTACTGATTTTCTAAAATGTTGTATATGATCGTCCGTTTCGTATAACTATTGTTTTCTTTTTTATTTATATTATTAATTTGCTTGTAACTTTTTATTCAGCAATTACATACAGTTATTGACTTATGAATTGACGACTAGATGAATTGTGACTTAGATCTACTTTAAATCAGAATGGCTTCATGAGAAAAATAGTCTTCTTTACACTCTGCTCAAATTCAACTTGATCGTGGTTTTAGGAATTAAATTTAAGAAACAGACGTTTCCAAATAGTTTTGAAATGTAGAAATTTACCACAAATTTCACTAGTTTTGAAATATATAGTTTAAATCTATGATAGAGGTCATTGTAAGAGACATGCTCTTGACAAAAGAAGACCATGACAAACTATGATTTTTCACATATTTTAAATGTACATACCTCAATAACTGTATTACGTTATTATGTTCGATTTTCTCTTCAGACTACCGAATTTATTCTTTTTTGCATTATCTTATATGTATTGCCTTGTGTCTATATCAGCTGTGTATCATTATATAAAATCATCAGACAAACGTTTGTTAATAAACAGTATAATACCTGACTCCATAATTACAGACAGAAGGCTATTTTGATGCGTATATACATGTATACATGTATATGGTTTAAAACCGACTGTTGTGACTGTCAATTTTGTGTCTGGTAACCAACAATATAGAAAGAACAATTTAGATGTAAATGAAACATTGTACAATGCTATTTTAGAACGTAAAATCTCCAATAAAATATCTGGTGACTGTACTATACTTAGTCTTTTTTATTTCATTGTCATTATCAAGAATAGTTCATACATTCCAGATAAAGCCGAAAGTAACATTAAACCATCAGCTGTTTTTGCATAAACAAACCAATGCGTCTTATCTACATCTGCTTTTGAATCTCGTTTCATTTAAAGTTTATGCAAGCATTACCGTTCAAATGGCCATACCACATCTTTGAAAATTAGGATACTCAGAACGCACCAAATACTTTATAAGAGCTGTCAGTAGAACAGCGTCTCGAGTTTTCTCTGTGCCTGCCAATAAAACAAAGCTTTTGGCAGTAAAAGGCAAAATAAGAATCTGTGTATTTTCAAAGTTTAGTAAAGGGCCGTAAGTAGAAAGATAGTAAGTCAAATTATATCTAACTTAATTGTTTGATACACATGAACTCTACAGCAAAGTTAATTAATACTTTAAGTGGTACTCGTATATGTGCAAGACAGTGCCAGTTGCACAAAGACTTCAACTAGGAATTTCTAAGTACATTAAAACAAATTGACACGGTCATCTACTCTAGCTCGCAGATGAGTGCCATGATGGTTCACAAGTATTCCAACTTTCAAAGTAATATCTCAAATGGTTCAGTCAATAAGTGGACACGTACGAAAAACATTACTGCGCTTCTTAGTCGAAATGGGCCACAATTCAAAAGAAATCATTGTCAGAGTTATGGTCTCTTACCTACTTGTGGGGGTCACAGTGGTAAACAACTATTCCAACTTTCAAAGTAATATCTCAAATGGTTAAATAAAAATGTGGACTGATACCAAAAACTTAACCGAAATTCTAAGACTGAAGGCCTTAATTTGCAGCTGGACTTTTCGAAGAAAAGGGGAGCTATCCTACTCGCATCGGCGTTAGCGTCACACCTTCGTTAAGATTTTCGTACCACCCTACTTTATTTCAAAACCATTACAGATATGCCTTTGAGACTTACAATACTTATTTACCATTATTACCCTTATCAACAGACAAGAGTACACAACTCTGTCAAGGATTTTGTCAGAATTACGGCCCTTTTTCGACTTAAACCGTACGTTGAAGTTTTTCGTACCATCCTACTTTATTTCAGTGCTGTGAAACTTACCATACTTATTAACCATCATAACGTCCATCAACAGACACGAATACATAACCCTGTCAATGTTTTTGTCAGAATTATGGCCCTTATTCAAACTAGAAAATACATTGAATATAGGTCAAATCCACTTTGTAAAATTGACTTAACCCTTTCAGATATTGCCTTCAAACTTGGAATGCTTGTTTATCATCATGATTCCAAAATATAGACACGAGAAGGCAACTCAGTCAAGAATTTCATTTGAATAATTCACCCTTTCGACCTATAAATACAGTTAAATTTTTCATACATATAAGTAGTCCACTTGTTGACTTAACCATTTGAGATATTGCTTTGAAAGTTGGAATATTTATGCACCATTATGGCACCTATCTGTAAGCAAGGGTAGATAACTCTTTGATTTTTTATGATTGTACTTAGAAAATCCTAGTTAAAGTCTCGTGTGCAACTGGCACTGTCATGCACATAAAAGTATTAATTTAAAACTTTGCTGTAGTATTCAAACGGCCAATTTTATAGTGAAAGGTCTCGATAAAAGCACAATTGCGATATTAAGACTACTTTATTCCGGTCTGAAGGTTGGTCTTATTACAGGAACATTACTGTATTCCAACTTTCAAAGAAATATCTCAACTGGTTAAGTCAATCTTAACCTACATATGAGTTATGATGCTCGCTGAAGCGGGACAGATGGAAGGATGTACGATACAATCGCGATATGCAACTGCCTTTGAGCAGAGGAATATAAATGCCCCTTCTTGGAGAGTTGTTCATATCAGGACAACTGGTATGCATGGCCTCACAATCTAATGTTACAGTAACCTTTTCCAGTCAATACTGATTATCTAAGTCCTTTGTAACTTATGTAATTTAGGCTTCTTTCGACTGTATGATTAGCATAATGGTTAGGGTACAAGCTTCGCATCGTAGGTTTGAATCCTGGATCTGGAAGGTTTTGAGACAGCAAGAAACATCACCGAATTGGACAGACTGGTTTTCTCCAAAATATGGCCTTACTACGCCATCATCTGTGCTGCTAGTTCAAATCTTTGCGTTACATATAAACTAAAAGTGACCGTTTTCATGCGGAGGTAAGATGTAACCTTTCATTTATTGTTTTGTCTCTTTGAATCAAAATACTGTGACGGTTTGTCTTGAACTTTCTGTGCCATTTTTAAAGGAATGCAAGGTGTAGGATATGCTAAGACTTAACTGCCACAATCAAAAACACTTTTTAATTTCTTAGTCACAACTATTTCATGCGGCGGATGTCTTATTACGGACTCGACTTCTATTTCTATAATGCTTTCTGCGCGAAAATAAATTGGGAAAATCAGAAGGAGCTACTTCCATATCCAAAACAGCGCTTACTTTTCTGAGTTCTTTAATCATATTTAAGCACTCCGATGTACTAAAGGGTAAATTCTGTTGCTTGATTTTAGTTTTTTACATCGGTACTACAAAATCAACCGGATAAGAAACAACTCCGAATCTGAGCTCCTATGGCATAAACAAATATAAAAGTGTGCACAAGTAACCATAATTGTTTGTCACGGATAGAAGAGCACATGGTTACAGTATCTGTTTTTAAGCTGATCTTAAGTTTTAATATCTATAAACAAAAGAGGCGGTAGATAAGCTCAATATATTCATTATTTAAAAATTGAACGTGTGTGGATAGTTTGACAGCTTGTGTAGGTCGGTTGGAATTCGCTATTATTAGACAATAGAAGTTTCTTTTGTACCAATAACTGAAGCCAAAAAGATTTGTGTGTGGGAAAGTATTGTGGGTCGGTCAGTTAAACAAAACACTCTTTTGAGTGATGGTCGATAACACTTTTGTTTAAACTTGCAAGCACCTCATCAGTGCAGTTTATTAAGATTCGGGACAAACGGATACGAAAGGCAATAGTTAAATGTAATACCACACGTCCGCGTATTCGCAGTAATTGAACGAAAACAAAGAGTCAAGGGACTTCAAATGTATGCTGTTTCATGATTTTAATTAAAACACTTGTAGATTTTGTCTGATGAAATTTAAACATTTTCGTTTGCAAGAGACCAACTGTCGATACCTACCCGAAAATGAAAACACCAACCACTTTCATACAAAACCTCGTCTTCAGTCACTCATTTATGTAATGTTTCTGTAGAGTAATACATAATAATACCAGTGGTTTTAATTACAAGTTGTTACTTGATTACGGACTGCATTAATTACATGAAGGATACAAACATGTATATACATTTATACAACGATAACTGTCAGGACTGTTAGTCACTGCTCATTTCTTGATGGTGTACTAAATGTTGTTCTGAATATGTATGTTGCGACAGTCATTACTAATGTATATTATAATACTTTACGATTATGACAGACTACCTGAGAATCGCCCAAATTTTGTGATTCGTGGCGACTTTCTATCAGTTCTAATTGATACATTGTCATGGGTATTATGTGATCGTATGGTATTAGATAACATATGATTATGGCTTTTTATTGAGTTAAAGTAGGAATTGCTTTATTGTATGATACTTTAAAATGTATCTTCATGACATGTTTGTCTAGAACTCGTTTTATTGTGTTATTTCGTCTAGTACTTTCAAATTGGATGATTGTTGTATTATTGTGTATTTTGTCTCAGTGGAGCGGTTTTGCCTGGTATTTGTTATAGGAGGGAATCTCTTTATTCATTTATTGTTTGCAGTGTGTGTTGGGCGGATGTGTCTATGTGCGTGATAGCGTCTAGTATTGTTGATATTTTTTCATTTAACCTGAATATAACTTATCATTTTGTCTAAACCTTGTGCTATGTCAGTGTTGCTGAATTTGTGTTAAAATGACTTTTTGCTTGGACGTTGTATTGAAATATCATTTTGTCTCAAGATTTGTTATGATATTTAATTATATTTTGCCTGTATTTTGTGTTTCGATGTCATCTTTCTGGATAGTGTATTTACATGTGATCTGTTTAAATATTGTGTTTACATCTCGTTTTATCACGGATTAATTATTGTTGTATATAACAGGAAATTGCGTGAATGTAACATAAGATCCACCTAGTGGTTGATTACACCTGCAGGAAATTGTTAACAAACAGAACAATAAAGAACCAAAATCGTATAATTTAAATGCCCGATTTTAGAAATAAAAACTTAATAGAGATAATTTCTAATGTTCTAGACATTTTAATTATATCTCAAGCAAATAACAGAGACAAAAACAATTTGGACTTAGTCTTATACCTCAGGGACGAAGTTAAATGTTTTAATATTCTGATACAGAAAATTAATTGCGTGGTCCGAAAACCGATATATAACATGAAATTAAAAAAACCAATTGTATGTGAAAAGATATGTTTTTGGAATTCCTCTGTTTTGAGGAGCTTAAAGATTATTTAAAAGATGAAATACCTGCTATCTTTAATAATGTCGATCATACAAGATTAATGTCAGTATTTCCTGATTCGCCTTAAGTTTACAACAGAGTGTCAGTTAAAATTATAACTCAAACTAAACGATAATTACAAAACAATGCACGACATTCAAATCTTTATGCTGCAAGGTTATGACTCTTATTTCTCGAAATCTGCCTTAGTCCTTACTTGGTGTTTACAGTTGTCGCAGAAAATAAGTCAGATCTTTCACGTGTTGTTTGATCGAATTATTTTGTAGTTACCATTCGAATAGGGATTAGCATGCAACCGTAGACGTGCATGACATTATGCCATCTGATATGTCCAGTGTTGATCACTAACTAAAAGCGTTTTGTATTTTCTGACTGCATTTTAAAACCCCGTGAAGTAACCTGAATGTAAGCCCAGGCGCCATTGGATGTTAAATACTTTTACCCCTTTGATTGCCAGGAATAATGTCTTACCGGCGGCATAGAGTGTTATTTGTTCGCGACAATTTTTAAATCGACTGTACATGCTATAAATGTAGCACAGTTCTTTTTTAATGATATTGGAAAACACGTAATGTTGTCTGACAACGCTTGTCCATGAAGGAGCGAGAATAATATTTAAAAAAATGTATATGTTGACATTGGCTTTAGAGTGAATAGAACACGAATGTGTCATTATTTTATTGTCAACGCTTTTCCATGAAGGAGCGAGAATAATATAAAAGAAATGTATATGTTGACATTGGCTTTAGAGTGAATAGAACACAAATGTGTCATAATGATTATTTTATTGATCGTAAATTTATAATCCATTTCTGAGTATCTAAAGCGCTAATGTGAGTAAATCTAAATACAGATAATTTCAAAGAAAATCCATATAGTTGTTTCTGAAAGAAGTTTCTAATGCATTTGATTAGTTACAAATACTTCGAAGGACCAACAGAAAGACAGAACTTGAACAGAAAATGTCATTGAAATCCAAATTGGTTGTTCAATTGAGTAGAGTCTTATTACCCAGCAAGCATGTGCATATTGGACCAATATCAGTTTTAAGTAGGCTGACTGATATCTGTTTTTGATATTGGTACGA
>JAUMHA010045325.1:0-19650 GCA_032359765.1 Saxidomus gigantea
TCCCATTTCAAAGTATTAACATGAAAGCTTTGTTTCTAGGCCCGCTGTGATACGTAGTATCACAAGTTTTTCTTGTTGTATATTTAATTCGACGCCATCAGGAGGCGGTGTCGAATATTTCGGATGCAAAAAGAATTGAGCCATGGACGCGAGTCTATGAATAGCTTCGTGACAAATTAAATGTAAAGACTTAAATTTTCTTTATTCTGTACCTCTGTTGAAATAAAAACCATGTCCGCAAACTAAACTCCATAATATAAACAATAAGATATGCCAATTTAAATGACAAGATGAAAATCACACTGACTTCTAATATTTTCAAAGAGTCAAAATGTAAATTAGTTTTTAGAACTGAATAAATTCAATAAATCTTGTTTTTATTGATTTATTTATTAAAGTCTCTTCATTGCACATCAGAACATTGCATAAACAGAATTACATAAAATACCATACACAATGACATTCATATATGAATTATAAGAGACTGTAAAATAATCTTAACAAGAGCTGTTTGTAAAACATGTATGCCTCCTTTGATGTACTCAGTAATGTGGAAAAAGTCGAACAATCCAAGGACCAGTTCTGAAAGAAAAAGAAATTGGGAAAATATTCGTTTTTGGCCTTAAATAATACATTTTTTGACCTTTAAAAAACAAATTTTAAATATTGTTGGCCTTAAGAATTTTTTTTAAAATATTTGGCCTTAGAAAAAAAAATGGCCTTACAAAAAAAAACATGTGGCCTGAAAAATAAAAATTGATGGCCTTAAATAGAACAACAATTTTTGGCCTAACAAAAATAAAACGATTGTTGGCCTTAAAAAAATCGGCTAAAAAAATTCGTGTGGCCGAAAACAAGTTCCCGGTGGCCTTGACCTATGACATACTGACCCCAAAATCAATAAGGGTCATCTGCTGGTCATGACCAACCTCGACACCAAGTTCCAAGATGCTAGAACCACCCGTTCTCGAGTTATCGTCACGAAACCGTTTTACTATCCCAGGTCACTGTGACCTTTGACCTACTGACCTCAGAATCAATAGGGGTCATCTGCTGGTCATGACCAACCTTCACAACAAGTTTCAAGATGCCTGGCCCACCCGTTCTCGAGTTATCGTCCGGAAGCCGTTTTACTTTTTCCGGTTACTATGACCTTGAACTTTTACCTACTGTCTTTAGAATCAATAGGGGTCATCTGCTGGTCATGATCAACCCCGACACCAAGTTTCAAGATGCTAGACCCACCCGTTCTCGAGTTATCGTCCGGAAACCGTTTTACAATTCCTAGTCACTTGACATTGACCTCTGACATACTGTTACCAAAATCAATAAATATCATCTACTAGTCATGACCAACCTACACTCTAAGTTTGAGGATCGTAGGCTAAAGTCTTCTTAAGTTATCGTCGGGAAACCGTTGTTCAACCGACCGACCGACCGACTGACCGACCGACCGACATGTGCAAAGCAATATTCCCCCATTTCTTGAAAGGGGGGGCATAATTCAATATGCCATGTTTGAATCATATTACAATCCATGTGTATCACAATAAGATGATCTTGCCTTTTTTACATATGTACAAATAAAAGATAAAAAATCTCTGTTAATCCTTCAGACTGTAATGCTTTATCCTAGTTTACAGGTAAGTTTGAAAAAGAAAGTAGATATGATCTCACACTGAAAGGTTTTGCCAAAACTGTGACCTACTATGAAACTCCATTCTTTACCTTGTACATGTACAGAAAGATCTATGTAAAGAAAAGTACAATGCATAACATTTAACCTGATATTAAAAACTTGTATTCATTGGATATCGATCACTTTAATGTTTCAGGACACAGAAAATGCATTTAAGTCTGTTAAAAATAAGTACTTAAAACCATTCGCATGGTGAATATGTAGGCAAATGTTACCATGCTTCATTTTGCGTTTATAGGCCAAACGTTTCTGTAATCTTTGCTCAGCTTCATGATTTTATTAATATCTATGCTTTTCTACAAAGAAGGGTGATAAAAACTTATATTAATTGAAAATACATATAAAATACAGAATGGTTTGAATTAATCTTAAGATTCTTCTTCGCTGCACACAGTGCTTTGTCACAGTATAGTCTCACACTATTCTTGTTGAATCACTAAAAATTGATCAGTATTCATATGCGAGTAGGTTGAAAAACAATGGTTTGTTACATTTCGCGTAAATATTCCTGCCATTTTGTAACTTACGAGGTGACCTAGAAACAACAGTCAAAAATCAACAACGCGGCTGAAAATCGGCACAGTTTATTGGTACTGAATTCAAATTAAGGATTTCATCTATCATCTTCACTTATATCGCAATAAGTGTGCAACTGTCAGTTTAGTGTGTGTGTGTCTATAATATGTAACTAGATTATCTTCAATTTGAAATTTGCAAAAGTTAATTTGGTGTGGATATAATTTATGGTGGAAATTTATATATACTTAATTTCTAAAAGGCAACCAGGCATTTGACAGCTAATTTGTCGTAATTGTAAGTGAAGAGAATTATCCTTTTTGTCATTCCTTGGTTTAATTAAACCAGTTCATTACAAAGTTCAAGTATTATTTCATTTGTACATGTAACATTTTTTTCAACAATTGGAATTTTTCTAACTGCTGTCATCCTTTGTCGTCAGCTTTTAATTGTTTGTTTTTCTCAACTGTGTTCAAACTTAAAACAATCATCATAGTATACTACTCATTTTTATTCCTTCAACTATAGTTGATCCCAACGGCACGAAAGGAAAAACTTCAAACATATGTATTTAGTCCAATTTCAAAATAATTTCACAGAAAGTATTTGTTTGATCTACTATATCCTTTCAAGCCATGTTGTTTCGTAAAAAAACATAGCCGCAGGTTTTTGCTTTTATAAAATCGGTGATTAGATTTAAAAAAGTATTTCTCACATATGTTTCTTAAAGTCTCTTTTTCAAATTTCTTGATGTCGTTTTGATTCGTCAAAACAAACACCTGCCATCAGAAACAAATACTGTTTCTCCTTATGGTTATAATCGAAATCTAATAGAATGATCTTTTCATAATCCATTGAATAGATTTTATAACAGCTTTCGCACAAATCTCCATGATGGTTATTATATATTATGTTAAAAATAAAACCTTCAGATAGAAGGACAAATATCCCCATATGTCTATATAGAAAGTTTAAAAACGTTTTTCTCATAATGCTAAACTGTTGGTCAGGTTTACAAAATTTCTCTTGTGAGTCTCACTAATTTTAACCTCTATAAGTTTTGTTCGCCATAACCATGACCGCCACAAGGCGTGATTCCAGTAGATGTCTAAAATATAAAGGACTTTAAAAACATCTTTCTCATATAAACTACTTGACAGATTTTGATGTTATCCTAATAGAATGTTTCTTTTATACACCTTTAACAGATGTTAGAATAGAATATGGCATCCCGGTGCTGTTGTAGAATTCCTTTCAATTCAAAGTGAATGGTCGAGGCCCATCACAACCCTTCGTCAAACTGATTTGTATATCAAACTTTGTAAGGTACTAACATGAGCTTTATATACATTGCAAGTTTGCAAATAATGTACGACAGAACCTCATGACTACAATAATATTGTTTAAACTAGAAATAGAAAATAACCCATTGAAATTGATATCCACTGCGTCGCCTTTTGGGAATTTCAATTACTTTTTGTATCCATGATTATGCTCCCAACATTGTGACAAAGTATATTGCCATTGGGGTTTGGTTTTCTCAGCACCTGACTATTGTAGCATTACAGTTAATCAGTGTATTTCACATTTGATGTGAGGCACTAGGTGTTTTAGAAATCTTTTAAAACTTCAGCAATTGCATGTACATTCCAGGTCAAATCTTAAGAATTATTTTATGGCAGATTTTAACAGGTTTTGCTTGTATAAGCACATATAGTCTTGTACAAATCTTATCTGTAATATTAACAGTGGTTCTATATGTTTTATAATGCTTACATATCATTGTGATAAGTTCTTTTGTGCAATATTGATTAGAAGAATAGTCTCTTATAATTCTGAACAGAATGACCATTTGCGTGTTTTAATGTATTTGTCAATGTATATTATATGTTTGTCGATGGAAGACACTTAATAAATGAAAAAATAATCATCCAATTAACTTAAATAAAATGTGGTCATGTGCTGCAGTTATTTGGTTTATGCTTAACAGCGTAAGTATATTACGTAAGGTATGAATTATGAACCATGATAATAACCGGTAATTAAATTTTGAAGTGATAATCGATTGTTTTACCTCTGCACGAGCTATTTAATACGTGGATGCATTAGAAAGATCTATGGCCTTCGTACAGAATTATCGATCTAATGTCTTATTTATTACGTTTAAAGAGTGTGTCATCCCTATGCGTAATAAATCGCACTAAGTTGAGTAAACAGCTACTGGCGACGCGGTATTTTCTTGATTTGCAACGGTAATGGAATGAGGAGTGTTTAGTATAAAAAATCTTATTTGAAACGTTCAACAACATTTACTGCCTTCATAAATTTCGTTGTTTAGACACAGGTTTATCATGTCCACCGTCTAAAAGTAGGTCAGTAATAACCCAGTTTATATTATGACATGTATATGGTTACATAACAGATGAAAAAGACAACTGGGGCTGTGCTACGGTTTTTTACATACCAAGGTATGCCCTCAAATCTACTTTATACTTTAAATAAATGTACCGAAATAGAGATTTATAGGTAGATCTTAATTCATTTCGTGTTAGAACTACACATTGGAGGTACTCAGGATTTAAATTGTGTGTATGGTTATGAAATATCGTCACTCTATGTTGATTACGTCGGTCAATTAGTTTTTGTCATTTTAAGTCGTCATAAAATCTGTTAATTTCACAGAACTTAGTTGCACCAGTGACGATTCGGGCTGCTTCTGTTTGGATTGCTTCAATGAGGTTTGATTGTTCGATAGTGAAATTTGACCAGACCATGTCACCGTATTTTAAAAGAGGTCTTATGAAACTAAAATACAATCTTTCTAACGATTTTTCTATCAAACAACTAATCACATGAGTGATACGTACTCAGATAATTTTTCTATGAGTTATTGTTTGTGATATTTTCATACATTATAGTGTATACAATATAAATTATTTGAATACAACTGGCTGTGGCTATGTACAATTATGCTTGATACTTAACACTTCTATGAAGTTTCACTGAAAACCCCCACTCCAGGAGAAAAAGCATGGAAAAACATCTCTATCTACACTATATGCATGAGCAAGTCAAAGGGCAATAACTCAAGTTTGGTACTTAAGACTTTCAAGAATTTCAACGAGTGGTTGCAGATAAATCGCCCAAACAAGTTTTGTGTACAGACGCACGGACCGAGTATGATTCCAATATATACATCGTATCTGAGGACATAATTTATAATTTAAGATATTAATTTAATGTTCACATATAGAAACAAGTTGGCGTTTATTGTGAAGTCCATCTACTTGCCATGTCCGCAATACTTAAAATTAGACAGATAAAATTGCTGAAACTACTACAAAAATGTAAAAAATTAAAAGATTTTTTATAGTAGTGTCGGTCCTTTTAAAAAGAACTTGTATCTCCAAAATCCTGTCATTTTAATGCCAGGCATCAGGCAGGTCGACAAACGGTGACCATCCGTCATCGACGGGCAAGCAGTTCACCAACACCTGCTTCGTTTCGAACATTCGATCCCCTGTTTACTAGGCTTATGCCCTAACCATTAGGCCAATACATGCTGTTAGTTTTTCAAATTTTGCATGTCATGTGATACACTGTAAGGGAAACTTGTCATGATGAATAATCATTCCAGAAATAGAAGCATACACACTGTTTATCTAAACAAACAACATAGCTGCTATGATATCAAGTCCTGTACTTAACCATGGCTAAGTTTAGAGCGCATCAAATACTCGAAACAGCTTTGATCTATATTTTGTTTACAAAGGAATCGCCTACAGAAATATGTTAGAAGGTTCAGGAAATTGTGTCTAGCGTTTGCCTTTATACATCTCCCGTCTGTTTGAGCAAGGCAAACATACAAAGAGACGACATCACAGGCAAACGTTACGAATGGCATGAATTTTCTCTATGTCACAAGGGCACATATAGCATAATAGTGTTGAAGCACAGTCAAATGTATGCTACTACAATACATAAAATGTTGCTAGGAACTAGTCAACTTGCTGTAGGACAAGGCGGATTAGAAGATTACTTTGCATTTAATGTAATGTGTAGTAGTTTTTGTTTTTAATCGGCAGAAAATAGTATTCTTTATCATTTTCAACTTCAAACTTGAAAAAATGCAATGGCAACAAAATGGTTTCGGTAATATCAGTGTCCTTTGTTCCACACACAAGTAATCTGTGGTGTACATGTGTATATATTCGGCGCTTTCACAGTCGGATTTTTCTTTGTTTTCAGACAAGAATATCATCCTATATTGTTATTGTATTTAAAAGTCATAAGTTAGTCCAAGAATATAAATTAATTTATACATTAATCACATCTGTTTAAATTCAAAATAAACTATTTTACATAACACGCTTTCTGACGTTTGTAAAATTTATGTAGTTCGACGCTTTTGATATTCACTTTAATTTGTTTTCTTTGATGTTTCAACATTCACAATAACCGTGCTGCTGTTGTCTTTAATGGCACAACCAATGGAAATTTAAAATATGTATGTCAATAAAACGTAGATTTGTTAAAGTTATTACATCTATACAGGTAGGGTAGAATACATTTCAAAAGAGTGATCTATATGAAGACTTTAGGGATGAAAAACAACACCTATTTTACTTTTTCTTAAACCTACTGGTGTATACTCGACGTGTTAAGGACGTTTGCTAGAATTTCCTTTATGAATATAACGCAAAACGTTTCCCTTTAATCGACTTTCTTTAAACTTGGCATATGAACTGAGAATCACGTTGGAAACAGATATCTGAACAAAAATCATAGGTCCCTGACCTTGGTCTTGACTTTATCTGCCCTTGAAAATCACAAAATACACCAAATTGATATGAGATCATTCAAGATTAAGGCTGGTATTTTGTTTAAAATTTCTGTTGCAAATTTTATTCTCAATCAGCATGCTAAATTTGAAGAATTTCGAAATGGAAAGTTTTTGCCCATATCCAGATAGGAAAATGTTAAGAAGTATAAACTCCAGCGTGAAGTAAGGCTTAAAGAGTCACATTTAGTAAGCTCATTTATAACGTTTTAGAAAATACAATTTGGCATGTCATAATGTTAACAGTTTATTTAAATTCACTATGTTACATAGGTCAATCAAATGAATAGTTTATAAGCGTAGAAATACATTTTTCTTCGCCTCAATACAACCAGGAGAATCAAACTGTCAATATAAAAACAATTTATATTAATTTTTTAATATTACTGTCTGCAGGTTTCTCTTTCGTTTTGTATTGCTGTGTGTCCTTTGGGTACAAAGTAGCAATTCGATTTACAACCTTTTTTCCCTTAACCCTACATTTTTGTATACCGGTAGACTTGCACGTATTTCCCACAATTCACTGCAATGCCATTCTCCCAGGAGGCTGTAATATTAGAATCAAGGCATACCCATGTGTGTAGTAATGTTTTAAAATTAATGACAACTTTGAAAGAATACTATCTGAATGCTCGTAAAATTATATTAAAATAACAGTAAAAACATTCTGTCATGTCACATGCCACTCCACTACAATTAAAAATTAATTGAAAACAAAAAAGCCATTGAAAATTATTACTCACATAATTTGCAGACGACAGTTGTATGAGATTTACTGCTGACAAGGAAACCTGTATTAAATTTTCTTATAAATTATTCTTTAATCACGTAACGTAATTGTTTTACTAACAATACCGAAGAAATTAAAAATGACAACCTTATCAAGTTGAAAATATGCTTTCATACCCTCTTACTCGGGTCTAGTGTAATTCACCTTATCTTTCAAGACGAGTAGACCCTTTCATATAACATGCGCGCTTACATTGTTGGTTATCGGTTTCACAATCAATCTGTTCCTTTTAAACTGTATTTTCATATTTATGTTCTTAACGAAACTGTTCTCCAACCAGCCATTAAGTTCTCCAACCAGCCACATTACTCATGTGGCTAAATCTGTAAAAAAAATAGTTGTTACGTTTTATGCAAAATATTGAAAGTTCTGACTGTTCATTCATTTAGATTCACAAATGTTCCTTCTTTTGGTTTAACATCAGTTTTAACACTGTTTTAGTTAAGCACAAATCCTTCTTATCGAGTTGTAAAATCAGTAGAGAATTAAATTTTTTATCAAGAGAAATCAGAGTATTTGTTATTCTCATAAAGGTTGTGGTAAACGGCATGATATACAATGTATTTTTTAACCTCCTTAAAGCTGAGTATTCTTAGTATTGTGTTAAGGATGACATTGTCTAGAATGAACCGAAAACAAGGTCTGATTTTATTTCTGATTTGAAAATACACTGCTTGAGACCATCTACATATTTACAAATTTGTTTGCTCATGAATATGCATAATCTTCTTAACCTTCGAATTATCAAGCTTCTAATTTCAAAATTAACTATGACGTAATACATGTTCTAGTTTGTATATCAATCGAGACCAGTTTTGTAGAAAGTATAGAAACCAAAGAATTACTCTTTTCTTAAGCATAAGTATTAACAAGCTGCTACATTGGCATAGACATCAGTTTTGTAACTTACGAGCTTTTGGTTGCGACCGGTATGACCTTAAACATTCGACGTGCAATGAACCAAAATTATAATGTTCATTTAAACGATTCTCGATGAGTTGTACCAGTTTAACAGTGAATAATGAACAATACTCTATGGATATTACTCTATTGTTCGCACTGTACAGAAGTGTGTAGTGTTTATTGTCAGTAAGCATTTAGCTGAGTAGTACTCACTAAACAATAGAATAATGCAGATAGACAGCTTCATTGATGATACATTGCAGCATTTTCACCCAAGGCTTCATTATTGTGTTCTTCGCAAACCACAATATCTTTCCACCTTCACAGTCATACTGTTCTAATAAATCATCAAATTGTGTATACACGTTCATAATATTTCATATTTGGATGTGTCTGAGCTGCAAAAAGAGTTAAAGTGCACACTTTTTTTTTGGCATTAGTATAATAATAGATTACGTATTATTTTGACTTGCTGTAACTATGGTTTCCTGGTCTGTCTGAAGGCCTAAAACATAAACTGCAGGTTACCCTGCATAAACTTATTAGATTTGCTCTGAACGTTGAACCAAGAACCCATTAAAGGCCGGGGTTTGTATACCGGCCGGCAAAAATATCAGGAGTATAGGGAGGAGCTGTACTACCTAGCAGAGGGTTACAATACTTTGTAATGTGATAAAGTAAACACAGAAATAGTCTGCTTGATGTCGGGAAGTGCAATTTCAGACTTACTGTCCACTTGTGTGAGCTTTAGGTGAAAGTCACTTCAATAAATAAATTTAAATTTAACTTTCAGTTATTGCAATGTTTTATTGAAGGATTAAATATCGAGTAAATGTATGTTTCTCATGTACATTTTCTTTATGTATATGAGTGCTTTAAATAGATTCTCTTCTTTCGAAAGTGAGGCAATGGCCAGTTAACTATATCAGGGAGATATCGTTTATCCAGATACACACCAGAAAGGAATGTCACTTAATTAGTTCTGATAAATGCTATTAATTTTGATAAACATTCAAGGTTATTTTTGTATGAACAGCAAGTTTGAGGAATTAATATTGTGAAAAACCATACCATGGTCATTCATGGGACTATTAATTTATACAAGATAACATTTTATTATGGGATGAAACTTATTACAGCTAATTATGCATAAAACTTATATAATATAGAACTGTTCTATACAAATTATTACATGAGAAATCTTATTTTCCCGCCTTGTGTCAATGTGTGTGACTCATACAACGGCTGTGATATTATTAGCTCTCAGCCAATGGAGAAGCTGCCAATCAGTGTAGAGGCAGATTCAAATCTTGAAGCAGACAACACAAGTTTTTTTCCTGGAAGTCACACTTTTAGACAACCAATTTATTTTTTCCAGACTTTATGACAGTTACGCTAAAGAACATTTGTGCTAAATTTCAAACAAATACATACCTTAATTACATTAAAATTTTGATTTAAACCTCTTTTTATAGTTCTTCCCCGGCCTTTAAGGGTCATTTTTATTCCCTGGACTGGTTATCTGTAGCATATTATCTTTGTCATGTTTTTTTTTAAATATTCACCATCAAATTGCTCCTCTATGTATAAGTTGTTTTTTAAGTCCAGTAAAATACACGATTATCCTACCAGATTTAGAGTATCATCGTGTTCTAAATCTAGTGATCATCGTGTTCTAAATCTAGTAATCATCGTGTTCTAAATCTAGTGATCATCGTGTTCTAAATCTAGTGCTAGTAATACAGGGGTCACTTTTACTGATACTTGTCGTGATAGTGTTTAGAAATTTTAAGGTTTTGGTCAAAACTCATTTGCATAAAGTGGGTGTTTTTGTGGAATAACTTGCCACAAGACATCAAAAATAAAGTAAAATGACATGAAACATTAATTTAAAAGTAAGGTTGTATCTGCATTTAAAAGTTTATACATGTACTGTGAATATCGAAAGTGTCTTTGATTCCAACAGTCTTTCAATTTGTTCTGTGATATCGCTTTCATTTTAAGTCAACTTGTAGATACAATGCAGATATAACCTTACTTTTAAATTCATGTTTCATAATTTCCCTAATATTTTTTCCTTTAAGCAGTTTTAAGCAAATCTTATGGAATCATGCATTCCCTTATACTAGTGATTCCTAAAAGTACCGATAAGCTAAAATGTTCTTATCAGTTAAGCCTTTGAGGATTTCACAAGACCAGACATATTAATTGTACCGTGATAACTGGCTATCAAATAGAAGCTCTTTCATCAAACCGTACAGACATCTCATCTTTTATCACATTAGCTAAAACATTTACTCCAAGACTCTGTCATACAAGTGATAAAAACAAATGAATATTTACATTTCAACATGAGATTAGAATAGAACATAAGACATTATCTTAAATAACCTTTTTTTATTTTACACTGCATGTAAAGAAAAAGTTGAAATTATACCAACTTGTCTCAGGAAAGAACTTTAATACCACAGTCTTACATGAACTGATCAAATAACGGTGTCCATATGTTTTCAGTCTTGGAACACTAAACAACCCAAATGTGATCGTGTTAAAATATTTGTTAGCTCATCTGAGCACGAAATGCTCGTCCTGAGCTCTTAAAGGCATGTCCGATGTCCGTTGACAATTAGTTTGTTTACACTTTGGCAAACACGTTTCTAAAGTAATCATTCTCAATCACATGAACACGATGTATATGGCCACATGGTCTTTGATAAGTTGATAGTTATATTGGACGAGTTTGTTAATACTGCCTGATTTAGCAAAGAATTGCTATATTTGATCTTGTTATACTCTAGACGTCGAATATTTGTTTCTTAATCTGGCATGAAAACTTCTGGCTTTATTAGGGGGATTAGATGGAATAAAAAAGGTTAGAGTTACGTGCCTTTTATTTGACTTAAATTGTTATGATGGTTTTGCTCACACTTTTGATGTCACATGGCTTTATTTAACTAAAGCAGAATATTCATAGCTTGGTATTGTGGCTAGATTTCACTATGGTTTGAACTGGAACACTATGGCCAAAATCATTAACATGCTTGTTTTAACAAAATTGAAAAATCTGATCTTGCTAACGCTTTAAAATAGTATTTATCTAAAAGTTGTATTCAAAGTTATCAAACTAAACTAACACATTATAAAACATTAATAAAACCGTAGTAATTATATGCAATTGTCCAACCCGGCGATATATATAGCCGTACCGTAATTAACTCGATTTCTATGAATCAGCTTAATCAGGTAGTACATACCAACATTTAGAACAAAGAAATACCGGACCTTTAGTGTTCAATAATCTTCTTGCAAATTGATGAAATATTCGTAGCAGGACTTGCACAGAAATATGTTTTTCATTCAAGTCTTCTTACCATCATGTATTGCAAAATTACTGACTGAAATTGTAAAAGAATTCATTGATGTTTATTATTATGTATGCATCACATTCTCTCCATAAATCATTTAAATTCAATTTGTTTTAATTAAAAAATGTTGCTGCTACGCATAACAGATTTTGCATGATCTTGTATCTGTCAGACAATCTGCATTTATCATTTTAATTCAATCTGTTTAAAATGTGCCACTGTAACGTAGGACATATTTTGCATTTTATCAGTTTGAGGCGTTGCAAAGATGATTTACTTTATCAGCATGCAAAAAATATACAGAACCTTTTGCAGTTTCTTAGAATATCTTAAACGTGTGTTTATATAAAATCACATCGTTAATGTTGTCGCGCAAATGGCCACCTGGACACTCTTGCATTGCCAGAGTAAATAATACTACATGTATATATTGTTTCGCACAAAAAGGTCCGTTACAAATAAATCCTTTGTACATTTCACGCGTTCCCTGTTCAATGTTTTATTGCTTTAGCAATCACAATATTAGCGTTACCGTAAATGCAATATCCTGATTTGGAAGATACATTATTTGTTTAGAGATTTACAAGCTGCTATATTACCTTAGAAATCTGACTCGTGATGTCGAATTGTTAGACTTATCCTTTATGTTGACTTTATAATTTTAATGGTTTCATTGCCGTCTCAGACTCATGTTTTGTTGGTTTTTATTTCATTTTACTATCTTAAAAACATAAAATACAATTTAATATCATAACATATATGTAACATTTGGCAAACATGCACCTTCTAAAGCAAACTATCGAACCTCGTATAGTTGGCAATACCGAGTGTGGGTCGTAAAATTCATTTAAGCACTTTAAGCAGTCTTGGGCATAAAATTTAAGTACTAAAAAGCAAATATTATGGTTCCAAGAATACAATATTCCAACCGCGTGCCAACTTTTAAAACTTGTATGAAGTACAGAGGGAAACGTTGTCTATCCTGAATCAGATGTTTTAAAGATCCAAATGCCCAAGTAATGCTTGAGTAAAGAAAGCTAATAAGTTAATGGAGTTTATGAAAGCAAATACCCTTTTGCACTTACAATACATATGATCGTTTTATTGAAGTTCTTGTTGTTACGATGATACGTGGAAGTTCTTGTTGTTACGATGATACATGGAAGGTAAAAAGAAATGCCTTATATTAGCACTCAGACTTGACAGTAAAAAAGGTTGAAAAAATGAATGTAAGTTCAGCCCCAAGTAGACAAGACTTGTGTTAGCCATCGTGTCCTTCTTTCAAGCAGGCACAGACTATGTGTCAACTGGATTCAAGGATGAATCAGTGGGCAATGGAATACCTTAAAGTTTATATTACATGACTGCATTTTAAAATGTATTAAAACAACATTACTGCTGCATGGGAGAAACGAACTATGTTGGGCGAAGAACAAGTATCAATGTTAGTCGTTAATGCCGTTCAGTTCCATCAAATCGGTGTTCACTTGACGTTTCTAAAAGGCCACATCTGGGTTAAAATCACTGAACATTACTTAATAAATGTAAATGGTTTCAAGAGCTTGTAGAGGTTGTATAATGGACTAGGCTGGACCAGAATGTCAATTTCTATTTCCTCTGATTTAACAAAAATGTTCGTATAAGATGTTGTTTACTAGATGTCTAGAAGTCATATCATTTACAAAAAGACTATTTGCAGAGAAAAAGTACGATCATAAGATCTCTATAGTAGAAAATAAGAGAGCAGCAGACCAGTATGTTTACTTCGGATTTAGGCTTCTCGATTTAAAAAGGTAATATTTGACATTAGTCACGCTATAATAAAATCTTGGTTGTGAAACAATCTCCCAGCTATATTTTATGGTCAGGATCAGATCACAGGCGTTCGACTAATATTCACGTACTTTCGTCGGATTATGTCTACTATAACACGGGGATGTAACTTACAACCAACATGAATTGTATATCTCGCCAAAAACTGTCGTGCAATTTCAGCACCGTCAACACGCAATACTTCGCACGTGGTGATAGCTATTATCACATTTTTCATGAAAACCATATGTCTCAACTCTTCCTAATGTGGTGGTCCAGTAGTGGGTAATTGTGTCACCAAAGAGGACATGCAAAAGTTTGTCATTTACATGGGTTCTTGCATAAGTAAACATACATTTCTAACGGCAATATCTTAATTATGTGTGTTAACTGGTGCAATGTGAGTCGACGAACCCGGGTAGATGAACGAGTTTGACATGCATTTTTGGTGAAACAATTACCCACTGCTTGACCACCACCTAAGGAAGAAGTTGAACCATATGATTTTCATGAATAATAGGATAATAGCTACAATCACGTACACAATTTTAAATGTTAAATTAAACGGTTCTCAAATTGTATTACATTTATTGGCGAGATACACAGTAAGGTTTGCTGGGACTTAGATCCCGTGTAATAGTATACATAATCAAACAAAAGAACACGGATATGTGTCGAACCCCTGTGAATCAGATCAGTATGGTCTAAGTAGTAGATCATTGATTTTAATAAATACACAACAGAAACCTTGTAATTTATTTGATTATTATCTCACTTGAATCCATGTACAAGTTGTATAAAGATAACTCCTGTTTTTTTCGAAAAGGGTGTATTGAACAATTAGTGCTTCCATTATTTCCCTTTAAGCTCGCTTGTGTTCTAGTAGGTGAACATACTTCTTACTTATTGTCATTAAACTGAGCAAGACGTTACATAGGCAAAGATCATAGCTACTTTGATGAATCTGTTCTGAAGGTACGGTCACAACTTTGCTATGTAATATCTTCTCGTGTTCTTATCATTCTTTGATATACTTTTGTCATTCCTAAATCACCTCATTCTTATCATGCAACATTATCTTTCACTAAAACTGTGAACTTTTTCTGATTCTAATTTGTATACACAATATAGGTCCGTTATCTTTAGATTTGTTTTATCAAATTACGAACGTATGTTAAAATACTACTCTAACTTTTTGTGAATTTTGTATTGTTAAAGTCACTATTTTGCATTTTGGGTAAAATGTACATAGCATTCTTGATGCAATAACAAAATGAATCAACGCCAACACAAATGATTATTATGGTCTGACCTCTATTGAAACAGCCAGTCATCAATATTTTTATAAGCACATTTACCTCAAGGATCCTATTTCATGCCATGCATCAGATATGTAGATACGTATACTGTGAATGAATGAAAAGAGTCAGTGTCATACTCTATGTTACTTGGTTACACTGCACCCGTTTTGCGCTGACAAATGGCTCCCAGTAAATCGCGTTCTTCCGTTAAGGACCGTAGCAAACACATCAATTTCCCTACCCGTATATTGTACACAACTTTATAAAGTTTCTACCGCTTACTTATTACTTTACATTTCAGGCCCACACAGTGGTTATGGTACTACGTCGTCAACATTTAATGTCATAGTCTACTTCACAAAACATATCCGACATTAAAAACAAATCGATTTACTAGCTACGTCTCGTGCATGTAGAGCATTCTATCAAAAAATAATTCTGATCAGTATTATGTCAAATATGTATATACATTGTAAGTTATAATGTAGTTAAATGTGTTTTTTGTGAAATATTTGCAACAATGCATGCTGATATGTAAGATTTACATGCAGTTTAGCGCTATAAAAAGTGTAGAATCATGTTGGAAAACTAAGATTTATGATATAGGAGTCATAGTGAATATCACACCATCCTAAATAATTGATAAGCACTTGCCACGGATACAGGTTTTAACCTCCTAGGGCGAAAGGAGTGGATATAACGACATTTTATTATAAAAATGATAAAAAATCTTTAACATTTCAGAACGATCAGACTTATAAATTGAAACTGACTGGTAATTTAAAAGTACAAGCAAAATGTTTGCTGAAAATACGCAATGAAATGAGTTATGTATTAGTTTTCAGACGTAAGCGCACATTGAACGATGGATTGCTTTAGAACGTGGTATACACAGTACTTCTGCAGCAGCCTTAATTTGCTCGTCTTATTGTTTTGTGCGATGCTTATGTTCAGACGTTATGTTTATATTATCTTGACAGAGGATATCTTGTTTGTATTTCAGTCGTGTACTGTTTTCAAAACCTATTTGCAAGAAAAAGCTACCTCCATCCGCGGCTTTGAATACTCTTTCTGGTATATTTGGCGGAATAACCTTGTTCGAAAAATAGTCTGTCTTACATGAACACATATTTGATGATCCACAATACACTTGGCTTGACTTTTACAGGATTGACCAGTGCAAAATAGCACCCTTGCGTTCGCTGACATTTAATCAAGATAAGTGTTAAGAGGGCATTGCGCACCTTTAACAGTTATACATTAACTTGCAGGTCGGTTGTCGGCCAATAACTTGCAAACTGCCACATCTACATACCTCTAACGTATAGGGTTCATTTATTGACCCCATCCCTCCGTTCGTAGAGTCTATCGTGAACTGTCGCTTGGATATATTCTTTAAATGATGATGATGGAGATGATAATAATGATAATGATAATTATTATTATAACTATCTATATTTACATAATGTTACTCATTAGTAAAAAAACGTATGTAGCACGTAGTCAAATTGTTCTGAAAATAGATAAATCAATTAGTCCTGAACAAAAAATTACTGACGTAAAGTTAAGGATGTTAAACACAATTACTGGTACAGGCGTAATGATACAGTGTCATAGATGTGGATTCTCCGTTGAAAATTATCTTAACTGTGTTAACGTCTTACTATTTCTTATTTCTATAGGTACGGTTGTCATAGTGGCTGAACGTTCTTTTGCGATACCGTGTTTGCGATTTGATATTCGTAATATCAGTTTTCAACCGATATCAACTGCATTTTTGAGTTTTGTATCGATGAGTAGAAATTGAAAGGAGCAAATTTATGTGTTGCCCCATAATAAAGTTTTCCAATTTGGCATTTATAAATTTTAATGTATCTCTTTCATATTGCTTTACAAAGGGTTTGTTTGTCTTTTACGTATATCGTATTTGTAAGTTTTGTCATTTAGACTTTTTAAAACACCATTTCTTTCTCTGAGTATCCTTATAACGTTTGAGGTCGTGTTCTCTGCGTAGTTTGCCTATTAAATTAGTCCTCTGCATATTCGAGGTGCTATTTTGTTCTATGCATTTAGCTGCCACGCGTCGCTGGGTAAATTTTTCACTCATCGCATACTACCCGGTATGTCACAATGATGATTGCAATAAATAAAAGATTAAATGCAGCCATTGACCTTTTCCCATAAAACATTGCACTACAGTACAGCTAAAATATTAACTACGTAAAGGCGACGCTTGTTCCATGTTCATCAAGTAAAAGACATTACATTAACACAATAATGTAGACACACCACAAACCAGAAAGTAATAGTTTGAATTAGATGTTAGCAGCAGGAAGCCCTCAGTTACCCAGACTATTTGTTGTTGCTGGTTTAATACGGCGTATAGCATGTCAACCTCGGTTCAGCGAACACTTTTATGTTTTCTCAACAATTTCTAAGAAAGCATTATTCAGTTTTTATATATCTACATTCTCTTGAACATCTCCTAATACATTTGAAACTGGTATAATGTGAAAACACTGAGCATCAGTTGCATGATGATGGTAATGAATCATCAAAGTCATCGAAATAATCATCAGCATCAACATCATTCTAACTGTCTTCGCCATGAATACTTCAATCATAATCAAATTCATCACCATCAGCTTAACTGTTTTGTCGGTCGCCATCATTATCCTCAATAAGGTAAAGTTTCTTAGTTCGGGTAGCAACCTGGTCATCTCTGGTAAAATAAGGGATCGTTGTGAAAAGAGAAATAAGATGGCCCTATATCGCTTACCTGGCTACCATTGTCTATAATACAAGATCAACAATCGAATTATGACCTGGGGGTCATGATTTGAATATTATTCGTAGAGGTTTGCTACACAATGCTACATTCCAAATAGCTAAGCGCTGTGCCTTGTGGTTTTAGACAAGAAGATTTTTTAAGTTTTTCCTAAGCCTGTGTGAAATAAAGTGACCCCCTGCCCGTCAGGGTCAGTTTTGACTAAGGGATCATGATTTGAACAATCTTGCTAGAGGTCGACTTAGCAATTCTACATGCCAAATATTTAAGCCATATGACTTGTGGTTTTACAGAAGAAGATTCGTAAATGTTTCCTTGTATGAGTTTATGTTCATATAGGAACCTATGTAAAATCAAGTGACCCTGGGCGGAGTAAATCTTGACCCTGGGTTCATAATTTGAACAATCTTCGAAGAGGTCTACTAGTCGAGGCTGCGTGCCAAATAAATTAGCTCTAGGCCTTCTGGTTTTTGAGAAGAAGTTTTTTTTAAAGTTTTTCCTATTGGTTGTCATAACAACCAGAGTGGGGTGTATGGAGTGGAATTCTTTGAACACTTGCGATAGAGCTTCATACAAGGAACATCCAAGCAAAGTTTCATCAATATCGGTTTTAGAGGAAATAGTGGATTGACTCCGGACGCCGGGCGGTGAATAGTCCTAATAGCTCACCCTGGTACTTTGTGTCAGGTGAGCTAACAAGTTAACACTTTCAGCTCCTTTGGCTATCAACTCTTCGAAATGTTAAAATGTTAATCTTGACCAAATTTACACCTCATTAGCCTTTGTCAGGCTGCTGGTCGTTATGAAATTTTAGATCGATAAAATGTCAAAAGATAAGAAAACTTGAGTTAAGCGACTCTAGTAGCTGATATAATTATACATAATTAATGACAATGTGTCATATACGTGATCCTTGGGGTGCAAACTGGGTCATCTGTTGTAAGAAATATACGTTTTCCAGTCGAAAGGAAGAAAATCCATGTTCTTTATATGTTTACACAAATACAGTTAAATGGTATTGGTCGTGTTCATACATGTATGATGGCCTTTATTCATGCTTAATCATTTTTATTGATTAAAACATTTATTTATAACATATTCACGACATTAAATTAGACCATTGTTGCACTATTTTTTGTATTTGTGGCTGTCCTTTTGTCAGTCTTGCATGAAATTAGATAACTCCGAGATGTTGTTTCACTATTCATACGTATTGCCATGAATGCATTTAATTTGCAAAATTCGTTTCATTTCATTTATCAGGTGATTCTTCAAGGGACGTTTTTAGCATCAGTATTCAAAAGTTTAATCATACGCGTGTTGATCATATGTATCTTCCATTAAGATATGATAAAAGCACAAGAAACTGCGAAGATTCAAAAACGTCGGCAAAAAGGCGGAACAACATTGTGTTATAAATACTTTATGTAATTCATGCTGTATAATTCCTGCGTTGTAGTTGAAACTTGAAAATTTGCAGTTGATACTCTAGATCCAAATGTTTATTAAGTTTATTTCAGTCTCACTTTACATGAGACAAAATATCACAGGTTAAAATATATACACATACTATCATGCAAACCTTCTATACAGAAATATGATAGACTATATGATAATAGATACATATGTAACTATG
>JAUMHA010045436.1:0-19642 GCA_032359765.1 Saxidomus gigantea
TAACAGAAATTCGATGGTCAGATACTATCGTTTTAGTAAAAGAAACAAAATAAGATTGCGTGCGAGTCACAATCAAAAGTACAAAGTAAAATTTTAATTAGTGTTTTGCCCATTCTTCTCCCTTTGATGTGCCACACCTAGCATTGGCAACGCTTGATATCAAAGAGAAAATGGATCATTTGGTTTGTGTTTATACATTTATAATTTTATATATATTGCTTTCTCCTCACGAAAGTTTTTCTTGCAAAATGGTGATCATAATTAACCTTTTTTATCGCTTTGGACCATTATTAGGAAGGTATGGGTTACATTTTAAGATTGAAAACAATACTAAGTAAGGCAGCTTTTAGTTGGATTATACGGCATAAAAATGTCAATAAAATGCTTTTGCGTTTTAAGTGTTTCATGAACTGTTTATCATTTATATCATATCTGTCAATGTTATATGTTTTACCTCTAAACTAATAATAATTTATAGAGTTATAGTGAATAACGGTAAATATTTCCAGTAACATGTTTGATAAGAAAAAAAATTAAGTTTGTTTTCTCTGATGCACGTGTCACACTGTACGGACTACAAGTGGGGAGAAAATGTGTAAGCTGCCGGATTGCTCATTCGGGAGAACATTAGCCCATTAAGCGAAGAGTCCCGGGTTCGCGTCCCGATCAGGGCGCACAATTTTCTCATCCTGTTACATTCTGCGCCTTCTTACTCAACAAAGATAATTTTTGACAGAAGTGTTCACTATGTAATCTAGCTAATTTTCACAATCGCGCCGACCATCTGTCTTAAAGATAGTAATTGTTTCCATTGATACCTTTGCAACAATGGGAGGCATGTTTCTTACACATACACCATTATATTGCAGTAAAAGAATGACGGATTTCGGCGTATTTCCTATTACCACCTTGCTAGTTTATGCTAAGAAGATTAATTTGGCAAAAATATTCTTGCGCGAAGAGTTTTAGCAGAAGACCAATGTTAGAATGCAAAATAGTCGTATTGGTATTAAGGGCAACATCGTTGTGCAAATTCAGTGATTTCATTTACTAGGAAACAGATTAAATTTTTTTTTTTTTTTGATATAGTATGCAGTAAAATTACAAGCATTAGATGTTTATTAGAAAATTTATTGCATTTGCTTAAAACATTGTGCCTCTGGCATTTGTTACAGTCAAATGTGATTTTTTGTATCATTTCCAGGAACAACATTTCTTAGATGCAAGGATAATTGTTTCCGCAAAGGAACATCTTTTAAAGTCATCTTAAATTAAATGTGCTGTTTTGTACATCTAGATTTAATGCCGAGATTATGAGAGAATGTTACAACATTTTCAAAATATCAATTCTAATGTTAGTAATTATTTATACAACATGCATTACTTTAAAGCAAATCTTTGGGTTTGATTTCACTTGGAAATGTTTGCGAGTATCCATTGTTCCTGGTTTTTCTTCGATCTTGTGTTCGGCTAGTATATATCATGCTTGGCCTTGGAAATGTACAGACAAGAAAACAAGATGAAGCAAATTCTCAAAATTTAAATAAAGATGTAAAAGGTTAGTTCATTCCTTAAAAGTTAAGTTATATATTACTTGTTCTAATAAAAACATTACAGTATGTCCACTCTTTATTACTTACGAGGAGTATTTATCTCATCTTTTGAATGAAATAGTATACGTTTCAGATCTATCAAAATTAAGTTTTCAGGCGTTCTTTCGTGTAGATCTACTTGAAAGCTACAGCAATGTTCTGTCCTTGGTATATTTGTTCTTAAAATTATAACTGCAGATAAAACATCTATTATAGGATTGTTTTGTTGTTATATTTCATTAGAGAGCATATAACAGCAGATTCTTCCGATAAATGAAGCCGACAATCTTATATAATCTAAATCATTAATTCTATCTTACTCCTTAGAGAGTTAAATTATTGTAATGAAATAGTTTTGATGTTGCTATCTTATAAATGCATCTGCAGTTAGACTAAATTTGCAGAGAAATTTCAGTGGAACCACTGACATATGACTAAGGTTACTGACATATTACGTAATTCCACTGACATATGACGTCAATACTTTCGTGTTTCCTACTCTTAAGGTGCTGTCTTAGTTTTAAAAACATCGCATAGAAAAGACATTACAATAAGAATGAACGCAACTAGAAACAGCTGATTTGTATTGACAGAATAATGATTAATAAGAATTCAACTTAATGACGGGAGTCAGCTCATTACATGCGCCAATTTTTTTATTGCTTCTTGACCGCAGCTCGACCTAGATATAAAATCTCTTTATATTGGATGGAAAATGATTATAAACATATCAATAATTGTAAGTGACTTACGATTTCTGATGGTTTATAAGTAAGTTTTGTGCTGTTTTACTCATCATATAAAAGCTATGAGTTACTAGTTTGAGATAGAAAATGACTGACGTGTACTAATTATGTTAAATACACATATCGTATTGAAAAACGTATCAATGTTTTGGATGCCTTAAAAGAAAGAACAATATTTACAAAACATCATTCTTAAACATATAAGCCATATTTGAATCACATGAGCACCCGAGGTTACTTTACAATCGCCCATTGCCCGTCGTCTGTAAATAATTTACTTCAAATGACATGTGGTTCAAAAGTACTGGGTAAATCTCGTACAATGTTAGCAGGAATGCTCGTGTTTTGGTCTTTCTTTGGTCTTTTGCACAGCAACTAAATTCTAATCACTCGAGTATCATATGCATGTATTAGTATTTGTTGTTCCTCGGGATCGCGGATAAACCATAGACAATACGCTGTATTATCTCCCTTTCTCTTCCTACTGGAGGAGAGCAATTAGTTTAAATTGTAAAAACGTGTTTCTTATTGGAGAATAAATAACGTTGTGTAAAATATGCAACTTACTTAGATGAATTGTGCTTTGTTATGTGTTGATATTTTAAAAACAGCTTTTCAGCGCCCTCTAACTCACAGGTGTAAAACGTCCTTAAAAAATAATGAGAACATACGTGCTAAGCAGCTTTAAGTAAATACACAAGGAAATAGCATACTGTAATGATCCGGTATGTGACAGTAATTTACGACCTGGATAGTTTTTGAGAAGCAATTTCGCTTCCCATGGGCATAAACCAGGACAGATATAGTTGTCATTACGCCTTTTCTATAAACATTCCAATAGAAAATAGTTTAGTTGAAATACAAAATTCTGTATTGCATAGCTAAGTCCAAAGATATATATTTTTATGATTCTGTTAATTATGGAAGTTAAAATGTGCAATAATCAGTTTAAATAATTGATCGTTTATGTTGTTTAAATCCATTACCTTTGTTAGTAATGGTTTCCTTATTTTCTCACAAATGTTTTACCCTTCAACGACTAGTGTTAATAAAATCTGCAAATGTTCTTTTCCTTTCAAATGTTACTTAATCACTAATATAATGAATAAAACGGGACCCATATCCCTTACTTGTAATCAAAGGAAATAACTTCCTAACACTTTAGGTTACAGACATGATGTTTGAAATCAGATAAAGTCAAATTTTAGGGGAAGTAGTATTATGGAAGTACCCAGGCGAATATTGTATAACAGTAAAGAACAAGAAAACGGTGATACAAAAGTATCACAGCGGGCCTCAGAACAGTGCCTTAACTTGATAAGTTATTGCCAAGACCCAATTCATTTTTATTCTCCTTTCGAGAGACACCTTCCTACTTTTAATAACATCAGCAAAAATGTTCCACAAAGTACAACTTTTATCTTTAAGAAACTATATATTTTTAAATATCAACGACTATAATTGATGATACATCACTCAAAATTCTCGTTAAAAAGAAAATGTAACAGATTAGACAAGTCAAATATTGATGCCTGGCATCAAGACGAAGCAAATTCAGTAAACATCAGAAACTGGTGTAATGTTTAGTAAATGCATGTATAGGCAATATTGCAACCATTCACGCTCAGCAGTCGAGTAATTAAAGTGTAAGCTACTGATTTGTACTGTATAATAAGCTACGTGTTAACCCGTTTTGCATCTTACTTTCGTAGGCGATTTCTATTCATTTGATAATATTTGTGCAAAGAAATATCCGCTATTTCACTTGCATTCCTGTTTGACGTAAGCTGGTGTTCAATAAAAGCTGTTCACTACTATCTAAACGTGTGCAAAGAACAATCCGCTACTTTACTAACAGAATGAGGGGCCGGCCCGCTATGACGAGCATGGAGCAAAGAAAGTATATGCCTACCTCACTCATCCTTTTCACATTGGTTCGAATCTCACATGTAGTATATAACATTATAATCAACTACATTATATCATTTATAAATACATTAAGATTATGTATTTATATTTTCACTCATATTATTCTCTATTCTTGTTTGACGTACTTTCTTATAGCATAGTACATTTAATTCAGTTCCATTGCATCAGTATACATGTAATAACAAAAGAATAGTGTCAAGTACATATAAATAGCAAATACGGGATGGCAATACGGGCTTTGACTGGCAAATTGCGGGTTCACTGCATATTCGTCAAAAATGGATTTCCGTTCCAGAATCTGGTGCAATGGTACTTGTAAATGATGTGTACCTCTTAATTACCATATTTTTCCCGACTGCCGGGTCTTGCAACATTTTATGAAATATTTTGCCATAAGCACTGCAACGTCCTTTATATTTGTTTCATATATGAACGTAGCTAATCAAATCAAGAAAAGGAAATCGAAAGCCTCATGTAATTAACATGTAAGAAATAAACCCTTCAAATTCAAAAAAGGCAAGATTTGAACATACATTTCTGTTTTGCTTCCATACAGCACTCTCAGTGCTTTGATTATATTTGTATTTTGAATAAGATAATACTATGTCAGGAGGTACACTGCACGCTATGCCCCGGAAGTAAATTCATGTTTCCAGTTAATTAGGAAAATAGCCCATTAATTATTAATTCTGGTACCAACGCTGTCTCTGCAGCAAGACCGATCATCCGAGAGGTCAAACAAATGACGAATTCCATCTCTATTGGCAATTGAAAAATCTGGTTCTAGTGAATAATGGTATAAGTAAGCCGTTATATTTATTACCTAGCTAATGTCCGTTTGACAGTTGAAGTAAACTAATCAGAGGAGAAAGAGCTAATTATTGGTATGCGCTTCCGTAACACAAATGTAAGCCAGGCTACGAGAGTCATTCTTAGGCTAGATTTTACCGTAGACGCACAATTAGCCGTAATGGCCATCCGAATGACTTGTATTTGTGACGAAGTACTTGTATTCTGACTTTTAACTTCTTGAATACTATCCTAAAATTACATTCCTTTTTGTTTAAAAGGAACCGTACAAAATGACCATCATTGCTCATTCAGAGAATTTGTTTTCCATTTGAACCACGAAAGTATAGAATTAACATATAACATAATTACTTAAGTTCCTTACACTCTGCTCAAATAATTTTGCTTATTTTCAGTAGTTTGTACCAACATAACCAAAGCAAAATTCAAAGTAAAGTGAACTCTATTTTGTTTGTTGATGCATGTGGGGTTACTTGCCTGTACTTCAAAAACTTACCGTCTACACTGTTTCAAACTTTTTGTCAAAATCTTACGATGTAATTTTTTCATCAATTGTTATACAAGTATGTAACCTGCGGCAGCAAAACAAACAATCATTAGTAATATTACAAGCAGTTTATTGTTATTCATGCGTTTCGATAAAGACTTCTATATATAGCACTAGGCTTACAACAGACTCTAGAATCCTCGTGATGCTCTTAAAGTCACACTACAATCAATTTGCCAACCTCAATAATTAAAGAGATTGTCAGATTATTCAGTTAAATTTCTCTTGGGATTCTTTACTTATTAGGAGTATGAGGGCTCTCAGTTCTCAGGTAAGATCTGTCATAATCATATATGTATTTTTATTAAGCACTATTTATTTAATTCCATGTTCATAAAAAATGTTCGTCAGTAACTTTCAATAACTTTAAAGTACTCCAAATGAGTTAATCAATTGTAAAAGATATAATTTATGAACATGTCTCAAATGTCAAACTTTGTACTATTTGAACTGAAGGCTAACAAACTTGGTATTGAGCTTCCTCAGGTTTTAAGCTTATCATCTGTTATTACATGGTTAATATATATGTTCGAAACCACTGTCTTATCTATAACTAGTATTTCAACGGAAATTTTGATCTCACGTTTTCTGATTGTAACAGATCAGTGAAAATTGTTAGACCTTAATGTTGTTCAAATGTTTGCGTAGCTTTTAAAACAATTGAAATGATGCTTGTAGATGACATTTTATTGCACGACCTTTCTTTTGTCTGGGTTATGTTTGTATAGAAGATGCATAAAATACTTATACTATTTACAGCTAATGTGTATAAAGAGCGTCAGTTTAAATGCATTTTGATCATGGAGCTGTGGTTTTTGATGGCTGAATAAAGGCTGTATTAAAGAACATTTATAGGTATATAATAACGTTAGAAACGGCTCGAGTAAATCATACAGGTACAATGTATATACTTTTGCTTCTCTGTCCATTCGTTCAGTTCAATTGTTGTGCTTCCCACAATTTGAACATCTGATACAATACCGTTTGTAATAAGCATAAAGAAAGGTTGTTTGTGTTTTTTCCATATAGCCCTGAATAAAGTTTGGAAAATCCAAATCTAGCTATTTTCAGTTTTTTAGGCGAGTAGCAAGTCGTAAAATGCAAATAAATTATAAGCAAATGACAAAAACAGTAAATACATATAATTGTTCGGCACTTCTTGAAACTTATTTCTGCAATTTATCTAACGATGAATTACAATTTTTTTTTGAAAAGCGTCGATTATTAACCACTTAGCGAATTCCTACTTCTACATGACGTCTCTGAAAGTCTCTTTCAAGCAGTGTTTCAATATTTAGATATCTCTTATAAACAACGAGTTGATCATTACAAAAATACAACTGCATTTTATTAAAATCGGCTCACACAAAACCCTGTCAGACACTTCATTGTTATTGTTACTTAAACTTTGAAATGAATTCATATTGTGTTTCAACACTTGTAACTGAAAGTTCGGAAAACCTGTTTCGACAAGCATACAGCTAAATGTCGAGGAGGAGTAATATTTAATGTAATCGTTCGAGCAAACAGTTCTATATCTGATTTGTATCATGTCCAATTTCCTATACTACTCTTTTGAGACTGTGCTCTATTTCAGATAGAGTACTGTTTTGAGCTCCACCCTCTTGCATAAAGCAATGTTTCACGAATAGATAAGTGTTCATCTCAACTTCATGATACAAGTAAAACAATTCAAAAGTATAATCATGTCTTATTTTGTTAGAAGAATGGTGAAAATAATCAGTAACATACAGTATATTATATGAATGTCCCCTTCAGCGTAGTCTTTGTTCGCATTAAGAAAGGATATCGGGGCTAATTGCTTTCAACTGAAGTGAACGTTGACTTTTCTAATAACATAAGAAATTGCAACACTGTTCTTAATAAAAAATTTTGCTTTTAAAACTTGTGCTTGTGAAACTATCTTTTGTTGTTTTGTTTTTTATTTATTTTTAGCTGTGTGCATATGTAACAGTTTCATTCAAAGTTTCGTACGGCACCCTTACGCAGGGTATAACAAAATATTTATTATTTGACTAGACAACAAGTTAATTGTTAATATGTGGTGCATTAAAATGTCGTTAAAGTAAATTAGCTGCAAATACTTATTTTTGTAGTTTATGGGAAAGTTCTGTTTATAGAGGAACCGCACTTGCGGATTGTACGAGTGAGAATTACAGTCTCTTAGTAGTTTATAATTATCCTTTGGCTTTTGTTTGTGTTTTATACTGTGCATTAATTGCTGCTTTGTATAGTTTTGTGTAGTGTAGTGAGAAAGAAGTTTTATTTTCGTTTTATTATGCCCCCGAAGGGTGGCATATTAAAATGGCACCGTCCATCTATCCGTCCGTCCGTCTGTGCGTCCCCACTTACACATTCGTGTCCGGACTGTAACTTTCTCATGCAGTGAAGGATTTTAAAATAACTTGGCACAAATGTCTAGCACATCAAGACGACGTGTCGCGTGAAAGGCCAACGTCCCTACCTCAAAGGTCAAGGTCAAACTTAGAGTTTGAAGGTTATGGAATCCCCTATATATGCACACATTCGTGTCCGGACTGTATCTTTGTCATGTATTGAAGGATATTAAAATACCTTGGTACAAATGTCTAGCTCATCAAGACGACGTGTCGCGTGCAAGACCCACGTCCTTACCTCAAAGGTCAAGGTCACACTTATAGTTTGAAGGTAATGGAATCCTCTATATATGCATATATGCACATATTCGTGTCCGGACTGTAACTTTATCATGCATTGAAGGATTTTAAGATAAATTGGCACACATTTCTAGCACATCAAGACGACGTGTCGCGTGCAAGACCCACGTCCCTACCGCAAAGGTCAAGGTCACACTTAGAGATTTTAGGTTATCCTGTATATATGCATACATTCATGTCCGGACTATAACGTTGTCATGCATTGATTTATTTTAAAATAACTTGGCACTAAGGTTCAGCACATCAAGGCAATGTGTTGTCTGCAAGAACCATGTTCCTACCTCAAAGGTCAAGGTCACACGTAGTGTTTAAAGGTAATGGAATACTGTATGCATGGTAACTCTGTCCTGCATAGAAGGATTTTAAAATTACATAGCACATTTATTTAGCACATGGAGAGGACACAGACTATGAGACACCTCTTTCGGGGTCATTTGTCACTTGTGAGGGACAGCTCTTGTTAAATAGAAAAGCGTTATGTATATGGGTAGTGTGGTGTTTCATTTCATGTTGACGATCATTGTTTCTCATATGTTCATACTGCATAATCAAAATATATGCTAATTACGTTTTTACGAAACACAGTAAAACAAATGAAACTGAAAATTGTTACATGTGTAATTCTGTTTCAAACTTTTCGATATTGATTTCAATGTCTTGATATTTTCGATTTGATTTCTACTGTCTGTCATGTGATTCATTCTACCCCATTCGCCCGTACGGTCTTTATATTATTATGATAAGTAAAGTGAAATATTATGGTTTTCGTAACTATTTTGTAAAACATGCAAGACAGGAAGTGTTTCTTCTCAATAACGTTGTATTTAGACTTTGCTGGCCACCATAATTCTTACCGACTGTTGCAAAGGATTTTTCAAATTTATAAATGCTTCGTAGAGTCTAACTTTCAAGCGGTGGTCCCATTTCTATTTGTTTAGCATCTCCAACAGTATATACCATCATCTAGTTGAAAAGCTCACCAAGCAGGTTGGTATTGACAAGATAATGATTAATAAATAATCAGGCTTCAGTGGCAGATGATGGCTCATTACTTAGGCCAATTTATTGCCTCTTGACCGCAGTATGAGAGGCTAGGTTAATTAAAATCGCTTAATATTGAAAGGAGGATCATACATCATTATTTACATATCAATAATTAGAAGTGACTTATGGTTCATGGTCGTTTATTCGTAATTTTTGGTCAATTTGCTGTTACTGAAATACCTTTAATTCTATGACGTGCATAAGCTAATTGATTTCTATCGTTTACACGGTTGTCAATCACTTCAAATACCTTATAAACATCTTACGGAAATGAAAGTGCTTACTTTGAAAGCAAAACATAGATCACATCAAATACTGCTACATACAGTTCGAAAGGATCATATTTTGTTTTTCTTGAAATACATAGATAGAACAAGCGTCATATAAGATACTCATATTATACTTCTTTGTTCAGTCTATTACGTTATATGTGTGTTGGGCACATACTTTACTTTTTGGTTAAACCTATAATGTTATGTGTTTGTTTGGTGCTTTGTAGTGTCATTATCCTTTGCTGAAGCGTTCCTTTATATTACTGTCTTGCCTACTGCTTTATCTCTTAACTAAAGGTTGCTGTCGATTGCTTTGCTTGATGGCGTTCTTATTCTACATTTAAATTCAAGCATTAGGATATCATTCCAAATATAAGAAAAAGTTATGCAGCGATTAAGGCTAGATATATCATAATTTTGTTTTTTCTTCTTCATTTGAGTGCACTTAGGCTTCGTCTTGGTCTCTTGTTAAAAAGGCCACAGTGGTCAAGTTTAGATGATTAAAAAGAACACTTTCTGGGGTAATACTGTTCCGCATTGAGTCGTAAAAATGTTTTACAGTCTGAGATTTCGTCGGTTACGTCAATTATTTCTTGGGGTTTGATTGGGTTTAGAAAGACTTTACTGTACGTAAGAATGGTATGTACTGACATTTAACGTGCAATTTGAGCGTACTTTCCAGACAACCATCGTATGTTGCTCGTGCCTTCCTTTGAAAAACAGCGACGTATTTAATCGTCTCGTAGATTTATGCATGCAAATATTACTTTTTTTTAGCAGTATAATAGTTTATGAACAATATTCTATCTGATTGCAATTTTTTTACAACATCTGTTTATAAGAACATGACATTGTTGATATTTGTATTAGAAGCAGACGAATGGCACATCAAGAGACCTGACATTTTGTAAAAACGCCTTGCTATGTCTCTAAAGTCATTCATGTTACAAGTTAATCAGGAAAAAGAGGATATCAATCATTTTTTAATATTAATGTTGTTTCCCCTACATTACTGTAAAACGTATGTGTGTCCAATTATTTTATGTAACTTCTGCAAATAAACCGTTAGAGGAGAAAAAGAGACACTTCTTTACTTAGGTGTATACTTTTATTATGCTTACAAGTCTTATGTTTGATTTTGTTCTAAAAGACGAACGGTGTGTCGTCTCTCAATGTTTAAATATGTTTTTTCTGTGTGTAAAGAGGTGTCGTGTTCATGATTTTGTGGTTTTTGACGGGTTAACGATGGTATATATTGGTCGGCAATGTCGTCTGTTCTGTACTATGTACTTGTAGTCATTTTATTACGTAATAAATCATCAGTTAGACTTCAGATGTAGATCAAATACTTTAGAAGTACGTTTATAGTTTAGAACTTTACGTGACAAAATGATAACATTGTCACCGTACATAATTTAAGATATTGTCCAATTTTTCGGTCCACATTTAAACTGTTATCCTCTTTAAATTGCATACTAGTAGTTAAGATAACTATATACATTCCAGTTTCTTTTTTTAATTCATACAATTTCTTCTATTTAACAGAAATAGAAATGTACGTCTGTATATTTCAACATTTGCCTAATTAATTTTAATAAAGCATTTGTGTTTCAATGCTAGCTAAGGTTGGAGAATTTGAACCTGGTAAAACACTGATGATGACAATTAACAAGAAGAGCTAAGAAAACTAAATACTTTTAACAGAACAACAGAAAGTATGTCCGTGTGACGAAATTACATTATATTTGCAGTTTAAACAAATTTACATGTGCTTTGTGAGACGCATGCCCTATAAGAAGTTTTGAACATCACATACTGATAACGTATGGTGATTAATGAATCTTAAACACTTTGTAACTTGCACATATACAGTAATACATATGAACTGTGCATGATTTTATCGTGTATGTGTCGCTTAGAGTATGAGCTATGTATACAGTACAACCTCTCTACAGCAACACCAAAGGGAACATCATTTTTTTGTTGTTGATGAGAGGTTGTTGCTCAATGGAGGTTAATGTGTTCAGATATAACTGCCTTGGGAAATAAAACACCTGTCTTTGTAGAGAGGTTTTTGCTATTCAGAGGTGTTGTTTAGAGAGGTCGGACTGTACTTAAAAAAGAAATACTTCAGTATAGTTTAGTAATTAAGTCGAAGTGAATGATCTTTCACAAAATGATTTTTCACAAAAGTCGAACTATTAATTTATCGTAAGAAGTGTGTAAATAATCGTCTGAGATATTAGCAGTTCAGAAAAACCTTTCCCTACTTAAAGACCTACATAAGACCTTAATCTTGCATTTTTTGTATGCATAAGATCATTTCAAAGATGTAAAAAGTTCATGTTTGCTTGTTCAAATGTTTGTTTAACGTTCAGTCATTTTAATATGGATACTTATACCGTGACTTTCCGTCCGCTTACGGGCGTAAATAGATTTTAGACTATGCATTTTAGAAACAAGGTGAATTTTGCAATTTGTGTCTTTAGGCTTATAACTATTCAATGCTAACCTTAACTCTCTGAAAGCATTGTAGTGCCCAGATAGAAACAGGTATATTCAATAAAACACTACATACCGCTTCTGTTTCCTTATACTCCATATGTTTGTGTTGCAAAATGTTAAATTATGAAGCGCGTCTGATTTCTTTTTTCTCTTATTCATACACAGTATTTATTTTACTATCCCCACTCGAAGGCGGGGGTATTAAATTGGCATTGTCTATCCGTTCTGAAGTTCGGCCATCCGTGAGACCTACGTCTCTATCTCAAATGGCAGTGGCGCACTTCGAGCTTAATGATTCTTCTTTCCGGTTCTTCTTGTGTCCGAACTTGGCCATGCGTGGAGAAATTATGAAATACTATTGCACAAATATTCAGCACATGACGTGTCGCGTAAAAGACCAACGTCTAAGATCCCTACCTGAAAGGGGTCAAGGTCGCACTTTAAGTGTTAAGTTTATTGACCCTGTATATGCAAACATTTGTGTCTCTAATGCATTGAAATATTAAAAAAAAATTAGCACAAAGGCGACGTGTAAACGCCAAGGTAACACTTTCAAGAAGCCTGTATATACATGTATATGCACCCATTAGTGCCCGGACTGTAGTTCTGTTATTGAGGGTATGAAAACAACTTTGCACAAATGTTCAGCACATGGAAACAACTTGTCACGTGGATGTCATGCACCCCTAGCGTGAAGATCAAGGTCACTGTCTTTGATTTTGAAGGTCAAGGTCAATGAATACTGTATACACAGATATTGATGTCCGGATGAATTGAAGGAATTTAGAATAATGTATTTCCGATGCTTACTTTTTCACTGTTTGACCGACTGTCTACAGACAGACATTTCTTCATTTTCACATATTAACTCTGTTACTGTTACTCATTGAAAGACAAAATAAATTAGCAGAAATGTTCAGCAAAAGGAGATTAAGTGTTGTACGCAAGTATCGGGGCGACACCTTGAAGGACAAGGTCACAAAAAGAGACAAATATTCAGTGCCATTCGTAACTAACGAGCAACAAGTCCAGTTTCAAAACAAAGTTGATCTTAAGTGGGAAAGTCATACCCACATTAATAAGGCCCCCGCAATGGTCAGGTCTGTTTGACATGAATTCTTCGGTGAAAAACAACGACAGAAAAAAAACAAGATCCCAGCAAATGCTGATATCAGGCTTTCGAACAGAAGCAGCTGTCACATTATCATGCAATAAACATTATTCCAAATATGACACTGATTGACATATTTTCTGAGTTGTTTTCCCTAAACAATATAAGTATTACCAATTCCCATCAAGGAGACATGTCATAATGGAATCAATTTACTTTATGACCAATGCATCATTAATGTTTTGACAGTTCGCATACTGTCAAGAGGTTACTTCAGTAAGAATTCTTTCAGTTTTCTTCAATGTCATAATCCAGACTTGGCCAGAAATCCTACCCTTTTGTTTTGGTCCTTTCTCTAAAGTATGTTTTGGTTTTCACAAGCACGAACAGACCGTAAAATGGTGCTCACTTTAACATACAGTCAGGTAACTCAAAAGGTTCTGAAAAGTAATGACTTTCTACCCTCTGTCTTACCTTACTTCATAATTGAAGCACTGTCTTATTTTGCTAGCCATCGCAAACTGAAACGAGTTTCGTTAATGTTTTGATATTGAAAGTAACTAGATATTAATAATTACTATTTTAAAAGAGAGATTAGGACAATTTTAAACTGTTGTGTTCATAATCCTCAACAAGGTTGTCATCTTGTGTTTACTAGTTTCTTAAATACTAAAGACATCTTTTTAGTCGTGAAAAAGCACATGTGACTGTAGGAGAATATCCGACTTCATTTTCTTTTTTTCGAATGATGATGTAAGTATAGCACTTATCTTCAAAACATGCAGGTAACGTTAACGTGTAACGTTTCTTGAGTTGTTTATTTCATTGGTTAAGGTGTACTATATTTTGTATATTTTTATAGTCGTAAGCCAACGTGTATTTAATGTTGTCAAACTCGATCTAAATCTGCAATACTTTTCGCTGCTTTGCGGATATACAAATATATCGGTCTTTCCTCCCAACGCTCCAATCTCTATGAACACAGATTTGAAAAATGAATGAGCTGCTCGCGGCAAAGTTTTCTAGTTGTTTTTCCGTTTGATCTTATTGCATTTGTTTTGTTGGCTTCTGCAGAATTTCACGTTAGGTAATTACCGCTTTATTTAGAATTATATAAATGTTCATGAAGAGATGAAGGATAAATGGCTTGTAATGTATCCCCTGTCATAAAGTATATACCATTATTTTTGACGAGTGACATATAAAATGAAAACGTATTGGATATTCTTTTCGCCGGAAGAAAATATGAATATGACTTTAATTGTGTTGTACTGAGAAGAGGATTTTCGTTGGAAATAAGTAGGATAAGGTGACGAAAAAGTGTTCGCTTTGTTTTGAAATGCATAGACCTTGAATTACACGTGTTCGATACGGTATACTGACAATTATAATAAAAGAACTGTTTTTTAAATACAGTATATGTGCAAAGCAGGCAAAAATGCATGCTTAATGTATTTAACACAATGCCACATACTTTTATCTACTCTATAATGAGGAATAAATGTTTGTTCCTTTATTAATTAATAGACTATAGAGGTTTACCTTTCGCACACTTTCTCTGACATTTCAGCTTGAGAAGTGTGTTTATAAATAATGTACTTACTTCACACGTCTTTTTTGTTAAGTCTATAACATTTGCTGACAAGGAAGTTCATTTTTTGTCAAAAGTTAAAATGAGGAAATAAGACATTAAAACCGTATCTAAAATGTGGTCATTAGATCCTTTTAGTGAATTATATTAAAATATGTATATACATAAAGATTGTCTTGCTTTCATTGCTTAAAATGTAAGATCTAATTGAGCTCACCGAATGACCCGTAGTAAGCATTAAGAACTTTATCTGTCCATCCCTTTACATTTAAGATAGAAGCCAGATGAAAAATTTGCCGTCGTTGCCCTGTAACCCTTGTACTGTAATTTGACATGCAACATGTCTGAAGCTTGAACAAAACAAACTGTCCTCTTGAAAATCATTTACGGTGAAAGATGCATACTCTGAAACTGGAACAAATTTAATAACCTGAGATCATTTTTCATTCCAGCTAAAAATCCTGCAAACACTCGCAAAATCAGCATAATCCTACGTATTGTAGTTCGGTAAAATCTTCGTAAGTTTCTGGCTGGATAGCGATTTATTGTAAATGGTCACTATTCTGGCACGCTGTGCGTAAACGGGATGTTTCTCGATATATATTGTTCTTGAAAAATATGTATTGCTTATTATTCGTACATTTAGGTCACATTTAACCTTTTTGGAAAGGAATCTGCTAGTTATAGGGTAGGACACTTTAAAGAAACTGTGGTTAGAGGCGGCACGACTGTCATTGAGATAATATAGCCGTTTCTCTCTCTCTCTGTTACAGAGCTGGGCAGCTGGTAAATGTAGTTCTGCCATTGAGAAGGATACATCAGTCAAAGGTAACATTTTCTCACTGTCAAATTTGACAATAATTTAACTAAAATACAGTTATTAACAAATTACAGATACATGTAGCTAGTGATTTTGTCGTATATTTGTGATTTATATATACATGTCTGTGTTTTAATGTTGAAGAGCCTTTATAACGTTTATCAGAAAAAATAATACAAAAGCAAACTATTTTTTTTAAAAAGCAGTTGTCTTACATCTTGGAAAATTTCCTTGACATAGGAAAGCTTTCTGTCAAAAATCTGACATTAACTTAAGTAAATTTTAACTAACAGTATATACTTTAGGTTCTCAATGACTTAAATGTACTAAGATTTCATGGAAAAAATAATGCTAAAAACAGAGGTTTTTTGAAAGATGAATTCAGATAGAAAAATACTTTTATTTTGTGATTCAATCGTCACAAGATTTGTTATTAAATTGTCAATAAATTCTACAACTGTATATACTCCTCATGCAAGCGCATGGTAAATGGTGAAGTGGAATGTATTATGTTTTTGTATTAATATTACTTATATACGAAGTTAATCAGTTCTATTTAAATTGACAGCCACTTTACAATAGTGTTACATGTTAAAAACAAGATTGAGGGTTCTTTTGTGCATCATGCCAATAATGTAAATGGAGTACGGTTGATAGGGCAATGTCAGAACGATTTTGACTTTACTTTCTCTATCTTGAATATTTTTTTCACGCAAGGTATACTTTATATCAACAGTTTAATCAATTATACTATGATTAAAATCAACGAAAACAGTAATTATTGTACGTAGTATGCCTGTTAGCCTGCTTCGTGTTTCTGATGAAATATACTTACCTTTAACTTTAGTAAACCTTAAATATACAGTAGTGAATATTCTCTCACGTTACACTTGCCGTTGTAAACTCAAAACTATAATTTCCAAAAAAAAAGAGTCATAGCCATATTAGCAAATATTTCACCGCGGTCAAGATAACAAATATAAGTACGGGGTTCGGAAAATTTATCCAATTACATAGTTGTGTCTGTTTAAGAAAACACCGTGAGATCATTTAAGAGTACCTACTCCCACATAATAAATGATCTAAATTTATTGTTTTCGCCAATATAAGCATAATTTCTAATATCTATTTTTTTTAGATGTGGGCACATTTTTTAATATATCTGTATAACCTGTATCACAACTAAAGACTATTTTTTCTCGCATACTGTTTCATCATCAATATTAATTAAGATATCGTGTCTTATCAACATGAAAATCTCCACTTTTTTCTTGTTGTTTGCTTCAAGGCTTAGATTATTATTTTCTATTTCGCAAATAATAGAAATACTCTTTAACAGGTCATTGTCCACTTATTTTCAATTCCTTATTAATATGCTTTGTTGAATTTAATTTAGTACTTGATTTTTGTTTACTAATACCTTTTCAAAATATTTCCCATTTTGTTTTGGCGTTAATACATGTATGCCCATATTGACGTAAAATAATTATTTGACATACCTTTTGTGGGAGTAATTTACAATTGACTAACCGCTTTCAATTAAGTTATAATTAACTCTACATTTTAATATGTTAGATTTCAATATAAATATTATGCGAAAGTTTTACGAGAATGTACAGATATTGTTATGCTTTTAGATATATATTGACGACGAACAAGGTCATTCTGAAAGATGACTACCGCCAGTGGCGTAAGGTTTAACAGCTGTGTTCATTAAACTACTATCTCTTTCGTTGTAAAGGTGTATTTTCTCTGTTAATTTTTCAATTGGTTTACAAAGTGTAACCGATATTTGTGAATAGCGACAGTGTATTTATACTTCAAGTTGACATTATTTAACTATTTTTAATGAACTTTGTAAATTTACAAATCACCGGAGTTCTTAAACCACGAAAGAGAGGGTGGATTTTGTTTGCCTTAAATAAAGTTTCAGTTTTATTTTGTTTACCTATGATAGTAAGAACAAATACTTAGGACAATGTGTTATTATTTTCGAAAATTGTATTAATTAAAGTTGAACCACTTTGTTTGTTCACCTCTTAACACGGTCATAAAAAAGAGAAACTTTTCAATATATAACTAAGTGCGAACGATTGCAGATATTTGGGAATAAGGAACTAGATGGACATTATCAAGTTGGCACTTAAGCAAGGTATGTTTCCAAAAATAGTAATAATTTCAATGTCAGTAATTGGTATGCACGTGGTGTCATGGATTTCTATTGAGCAAGTAAAAAGTGGCATGTGAACCATATAATTTAAAGCTAATTATAATAAAATAGTCAAAAAATACAAAGTTATATTAAGAATTTCAACGTATCATATAGCAAATATTTTACCAAGGCGAAATACGTTAATTCTACCCTTATTGGCTTTATCAAAATGTAACCTTTATTGTTTGTTCAAAGGATTTTCTTTCGTTAAACCTTAAAGCATTATCTTAAAGTTGAAATATATGTACATTTACAAATAGATAATGTGTATTACATCTAACAGGTGAAAAACAAATTAGGAAACGCGTTAAGTGAAAGCTCTATTATTTGGTCAGTTAATTTTGATTGATAGCCCAAACTACGGGCGAATGTCAGAAAACATTGTGTGCATGAAACATTCTTACTCCCACAGCTATTTGCATGCGGGTAAGAAGTTAGTGGAAGTTAACATTTCTAAATGTTTTATAACTAAGTCAAGCGATGGAAATGTGGTCAAATTAAGCGACAGGCCTTTGGTCGTGATATGGTTGTGATTTCGTGCGAAAAAATACATGTGATACGTGCATAACAAGTTATGTGAATATTATTGATACTCATATTTTCCTTTCTGGTATATTATACTATTATGTACATGTATTTGTTATCTTGTTGTTTTTTTTCATTTTTCGAAAAAGTTGAAAACTTCATATAAGATGTCTTGAACTATTTTAAAAGAATCGTGTTGATACGACTACACGAACATCACAGAAAAACAATGTACTTAAGAAATCGGAAATTACTAACAATCCATTTCAATGGAAACATTGCCATCACCAGTACCAACTCACTAGAAAGAATATAATTGATTATTCCTTAATTGATTGACTTTTGCGATAGGTCTTCTTCTTTTAGCAGTATTGTTATTAGACACAAAACTCTTGCATAAATATATGATTGCACTTCACGAATAACTTCGTTGGTCTGATACAGTTATTTTATGCACTTTCTTTCCTATCACAAAGTTTACAACTCACCATTGACAACTGACTATTTAAAAAGTACATTATAATTTAAAGGCCTGTGCGTTCTCGTAAAGTATTTTGATATCTAAAGTAACACATATTATTGGCGTGCCAATGAAAAGCTCGTCCAAACTGAAATTGAAAAATGATGTTTTCTCAAGTTAAACCCCGAAGTTTAAGAAACATTATTTGATTTAAGGGAAACGTTCTCTATTAATTTGAAAGAGAAAGACTATCACTGCACACGGAAAGGATATTACAGTGTTTGATTCACTGATCAGATGATCAGCAAACAGTAATTGGACGTACTTAATTCCACTTAAAGGTTATTTGAAAGTATTTTAGTAAAGTTGGAAGACCTCGCTTTTTAATTAATAGTGTAAAGAAAGTACAAAGGTCCGCAAAGGTCTTTTTCATAATCATCTTGTTTACATAGGCGATATGATTTTCACTTTATGAGACATATGTACATGAGTTTGCAATAAATTATTTATGTAATACATAACAACAGTACTCCTATTAGAACTATTATAATTCTAAGTATGTTTATCATTTGAAATATCATTTTCACAATCGGCATGTTGTTTGGGATCATCTTTTATAGTCATAAGTATCACCACCACCACCATCACCACCCTCGTCATCATTTAATGGTGTTGATGAGCTCATTGGCACTGTTTTGGTATAGAGTACGGGTTTTATTTGCCGGCTGCGGTCCTTCATCATACTGAAACGTTAGTAACAC